>WYDK02118171.1:3424711-3435586 GCA_009867345.2 Toxicodendron radicans
GGACTTTTCTCTAATCTCTTGAAATAATCGAATATCATAGTTGTCAAATGAAAAAAAGATAATATGATACATGTAATCTAAGTGATTGATTCTGTAAAAAAAAAAAAAAAAAATTACCTAAAACTAAAAGTAGCACATACTTAAATTATTGTCAGTTTGTCACCAAAACAAAGTCTATTTTACGCAAAAATTCTGGGACATATGTAACCCAAAATTTGACTCCAAATGAACATAATTTTGGAATTCTTTTATAACGTGGGAGCATGCATTAAACAAGTAATTAGTAAAATATTGCAACATTGGTCAAAGTGCGTGTATCAATAAATTAGCGTGTGCAATATAATTATTTTTAAGTGGTATTAATATTTGATTAGAGCTTGGCGGCGGCAATATAATTATTTTAACCTTTTTTAAGTAAAATATAAGTTAGAATTTTTTTTTGTTTATTTATTTTGAATATGACATTTGAAAAAGTGAGTTGAGTTGAGTGAAATTGAATATGATTTGAATTTGAAAATGTGTTTGGTAAAATATTTGAAAATTATATTAGAGTTGGATATTTAGATTATTTTTAACCCTCTACATTTGTTAAATTAGTTAAACACTCTTACAATAAAAGTTTAAAAATTAACGAATACACCCTCACCCACAGCAGGATCGTTGACTGCTGGCCAGCAGGATTTGGCCGTTTTCGGCCAGAAACATCCTTGCCTGGCCGGTAGTGCGCCGTTTGGTTGTTGGCCATCGATGGCTGCCGGCAATCGACCGTCCTCTTGTGGGTGGGGTGTATTAGTTACTTTTTAAACTTTTATTTTATTGGAATAGAGTTGAAAAAATGTTTTGAATATAATATGATATCGGATAAAATTTTTAGAATATTAAAACAAACGTATATTTTATTACTCAAATAGGATAATAGAATTGGATATGATAATGGGTAGTGAAACAAACACCACATTTTTATATTATCCTTTTTCCAAAATGCGTGTCTGAATGTGGTTGTTTAAATATAATTTCTCTTTGAACTTAATGACTTCTTATGCAAGACTGATTTGAGACTAAACCAACCAAGGTAATAAAATATTATAAGTACATTCATTGAACTCTGACTATGATAATTTAGTGTTAAGAATAAGTAGAATTGTTTACTATTTAATTTTAAAGAACTTAATCATATAAAACATTACTTTAAAAGTGCATATAACTCAACTCATTTTTCCATTCGGCTCTTGCTTCTTCTCTTCCAATTTCATCACAAATTTTCATAAGACATCAATAACATCAATTGGTATGAGAATAATTTGAATTGAAAGCAAATTAGGTCAAGATTTTTATGTGCAAAACCTTTTCCGAAATTTTCACCATTCGTCATCTTCCTCCATTTACACTTCTCACTGTAATTTCTTTCTAATTCTTCAGCTTTTCCTCTCCAATTTCTCCTACCTCTCTTCTCTCCCTGATTTTCTTCTCTTCTCTTTCTTTTTTAATTCCTTTTGGTGGGCATGGGCTGCACTAGTTTGGCTTTGGGCTGTTGTGGTTTGGGTTGTTGAGGGTGGACCACGTCAATAACTCTTCAAATTTTTTTAATTTGAGGGTAGGCCTAGGTCCACCCCTATTGAAAGTTGATCGACAGTGAGTAAGGTGTGCTTGACTCTCGTTAGAACATTGAGATTCTACTATTTTTATAGATGAATTTTGAAAGGTTAAATGCAAGAATCCTATGATTTTAACACTTTTATGATTCCAGTATTACTAAATGTTGAATCTTGTAAATAATAATATTACATAAACAAACTATCGGATACAAAGTAGTTCATGTAAATTGATGTGATAATCATGTATGTTTGATATGTTTTCCTTTAATTTATTTCTAATTTGAAATCATTCAATCATTTTAAAACACATTAATTTCCACGATAATGTTTGTAAAAACGCTCCAACCTCGTGAGAAGTTCACGATTCTAACATTTTTTGTTAAAGAATTTTTGAAAGGTTTAATGCCATAATCTCATAGTTACATCATTTCTTCCTACTCTTAACATTATTAGCATGATTGGAGCCAATACGAAGAAAAAACTACATACATATAATAATTGGAATGTATAAACTCTTTAAATTGGGAATTTTAATTATTAAAAAAAATCCATATTTTTCTTAATCGGCTAATTAGGATTTTATCATTTAAATTAAAATTTTATTTTTCCGATTGATCACTTTAAATTGAGATGGGGTTGCTTCTTTAAGCTCAGGCCCAAAATTTCAATGTTTTTTGACTTTTAAAACGGGGCTTAATAAATGTGTTTTAGTCCATTCTATTGGGTTTTCCTATTGATGAAGTTTACTAAATAAAATTATAATTAATTCCTAAACTGCTGTTTGCTCTAATTCTTGCCTTTCATTTTTTTTTTTTTAATTCATATGTTTAATCATACTTTCAGATAATTAACACTTTAATTAAGTCAAAATTTCCATAATATCTTGAAAAAAATCTGATAAAAAATAATAAATTGACATATATTAATTAAAATAAAATGAATTAGTATAATAATCCTTTTTCAAAGTTACATTGAAAGGAAGCCAGTTCTGCTGGATCAGAACTTCTACTCAGTCACCTAAATCTCTTTAATTCAAGTCAGCAGAATCCTTTGTAATTGTAAGACAAATCAAAAAAAGAAAACAAAGAAAAATAAATTGACTAAAATATTTCTCTACAGAAACTCCTCCAAATCAATATCTTTTGGCACTTGATATCCAAAAAACATGGAGAAATCATTCAACTCATCCGAATCAGAAGTAAACTTTGGCATCCTCCAGCTCTTTGCAGCTTCAGAATCATGCCAGTTTGTTAGTAACTCCAACAACTGCGGAGAAATAAACAATGGTCATTCTCTGGTGCGGACGCCCCATTAATTTTATATAATGTGAACGATCGTATCTGAAAATTTTCATACCTCGCTCATTGATGGGCGCCAAGCCGGTGATTGTCGCACGCAATAGGCAGAAGCTAGCAGTAGTCTATGCATTTGATCTGAATCATATTTATCTTCCAGGCTCGGATCAATTAGTTCTTTGATGTTTCCCGATTCCATCAAGGGCTTTGCCTGCATATATTTAGATCATTTGAGTATCAAAATGACTTGAAAATTGAAGGTTGTTTCACTATAAGATCACAAAATTAGAAGTTTGCATACCCATAAGAGAAGATTTTGCTGCGATGAATCGACAGGTTTTCGCCCGGTAATGATCTCCAGGAGAAGAACTCCGAATGCAAAAACGTCAGTTTTCTCGTCAACAATTCCGTTCATAAAGTATTCCGGTGCCAAGTAGCCAAATGTGCCCTCAATTGGGATCACAGCATGGTGAGTCCATTTATTCGGAAGCCATTTTGCAAGTCCAAAATCAGTAATCTGAAGACATAAAACAAACTCTGATTACATTCAGAACTCTCTGCCGTTGCCATAATTTCGATAACAGATTGCAACTTTAGTAGTTTAATTAATCACCTGGGGCTCGTAATCCGGTCCAAGAAGGACATTCGAGGCTTTTATGTCGCGGTGAATTATACGGTGCTTACAGCATTTGTGAAGATAATGAAGACCCCTGGCAACTCCCAGGGCAATCTTGTATCTCACAGGCCAATCCAGGGACTTGGTTCTTTTTCCTGAGGATCATTTTATTTTCAGAATCAGTTTTAATTTTGGTTAAATGTTTAGTACTGAGTGGTTAATTTTTTTTTTTCTTACCATGTAATGCGGATTCCAGATTGCCATTCTGGGAGAAGTTGAATATCAGATAAAGTCCATTTTCTATGCAGCAACCGACTAAAGTTGCCGTATTGGGATGGCATACATGCCCAATTATGCCCAATTCCATGAGAAATTCTTTCTCTTTGTTTGCATTTTTGTTGTCCTTTGCCAGCCTCTTCACAGCAATGGTTCTTCCATCAGAAAGATTGCCTTTGTATACTTCTGAATACCCGCCTTGACCGACCATGTTATCTGATAATCCAGACGACACAATATATTTAGATATTCCATGTGAAACTGTATCAGTATCATTAGAATGACTCGTTTTTGAATTACCAGAGTGGAAGTTGTTGGTAGCATTCGAGATCTCCTCATAGCTGAAACACTTCAACAGAGGCTGATGCTTTTCCTTGTTGGACAAGCTTCCATTTCTTTTCCTTGAAGGTGAGCTCAAAAATGAAGTGATGAGTCTGTAAGGAGACATAGTTCTCTTGCTTTTGTTGAATTGGCCTTTGAACTTAGGAGTCTGCAGAGGAGACTGGCTGATGATGCTCGAGTCCTCGACACTAAATGTATCGTCTTCTGTGCTGTTAGATTCTTCTTCCAGTTGATCTAAAACCGTTCTCGGTGAAGGATTTTTGCTCCTTGTTTTCTCCAAGACAATGTGGTTTTGAACAGGGGAGGTATCCTTTTCACTATTAGTATTCTTGCTCAACCACTTTGAGTCCGATTGATGAGTTTCTGTTTTGAAAATTAAAGATCAGAGCCCTTCCAGTTTCAAGTATTTATTCGTATTCTATAAATTAAAGTAGTTTGGGGAGAAACACACCTGCAGAATTTGCAGAATTCAGGCTAGAAGTTTTCTGTTCTTCAACACATTTCCCTACTGACACTATAGTGCAGCGTTCCGGGGCATTCTCAAAACAATACCTTGTAATTTGTTGTGAAAATCTATAAAAGAAATAGAAAAATGGAGAAGTAAATTATGATAGGCCATCCTGAAGAATCAATAACTGAATTTGCATAGAGAAGTTGGTTTCTTACTTTTTTGATGAACGGTTTCTTGAGCCATGAAGCAGAAGAAAATCAGCTGAAATAAACTCTGCTTCCTCAATTAAACCTCTTCCAACACTAGAGCTAAACCCCACTTTAGCCTCCAAATTTATCTGAGAAATTTCCGGTTGATACATGAATATTTTTAATGTTGTACAATAAGATTAGTCAATCATATACTTAATTATATCATTCTCTTCTACAAACATCCTGATTCCAAAATATGCATAAAATGTACCTGTTTCGGCTGGCAGGTGCTAGTGAATTCTCCAAGAACAGAAATGACATGGGCTTTTGCTTGACGAATCTGATATTGCCTTTTCGACATCGATCCACGCTTCTTTGATTCTTCATCAACTGTTTTAACAAACAATGCAAAAGTGCAAGACATTACAAAGTTGAAATGTAAGTAAATTTGGGCTCCATACCAAAAAAAAAATGTACTAACCAAGAACATGAACGGCAACAATGTTGTCATTTGGATGAGCCAGAAGCCTGATTGCCCAAGAAAGAAGCTCTTTACTTTCCTCTGGGTCTAAAGAAATAGCTATGAGAATTTTAGAAGAAGAAGTAGTTGAAGGAAACATTGTTTGAATAATAACTGATCTCAACTGAATTAAAATTTATGTATGATTGAAAAGAAACTCAATTTATTTAAACAATATATAGAGAATAAGAAACAGCATGATTAAGGTAAGTGAGAAAGTGAGGCCACTTTAGCTATAGCTTTCATTGAATTATTCTTGTTGAAGAAGGTATATAAAAATTAAAAGAGAGAAGAGGAGTGATTATAGATTAGCTAGTGATATATGTATTTGTGTTTGTCTCTTTTGAAATTTTGTATTAGAATTTAAGTGTTATGGTTGGTTGCTTTGGGGAAGAAGCAAAGGTGGTGTGGCATGCATTTGATTTGTCTTGCTATAGAAGAAACAGCTTGTAAAAAACAAACACTTCTTTGTAGAATTTGGTAGGAAGCACTCAAAAAAGAGGCCTCTCCCCTTATAATGAATGAATCTTTCAGATGACACTAACTGTTTCACAGTTTGCTCAATCATGGTTAAAAGAGAGAGATTCATGGCTTCCCCATATTCAGAGTTAAGTATTGTTGGCCTAAGTACATAAAGGTCCAGTAATATCTATAAATAACACTTAAATTCTCATCAATTTATCAGTTACACTAAGAATTGCTAGCTAAGAGCTGTTTTTGTTTTCTTTATAATTTTGTTAATTTTTAATGTCAGTTAAATAAGACAAGATTAAGTGTATTTTAGACTTTAAAAAAAAAAAAAAAAATCAATTGATAACTAATAAGGACTTAAATGTTACTTTCAAATTCTATTGGACCTAATTAAGCTAAACCTCATGGACCAAATAAACTCCCCATACTCATAGCCATGTTTGTCTTAGACTATACACCTTGAAAACGTAGCAAGAAAGATTTATATTACAAGGCAAGTAGCCAAGTACAACCACAACTAAATTAATTATATATAGATAATAATTATTGTTTCAATTAATGATGCATTTTTTGTTTCAAAGATTTGTATTTTATTATTAATATATATATATATTTTTTGAATTAATTTCATGTTAAAAGCCTTTGTACTTGTTTGGAAGATTCTTAAATATAGTTTAATAACTTTCTATTATTATAAGATGATATTTCATTCATGCCAGATTTTATAGTTAAAAATTATTACACATCTCGGTTGTTTTGATAAATATATACTAAAAATAGCCACCAAATAAAGTCAACCATGAAATAAAAAATATAATAATTTTAACTTAATTTATGAATAAAATTCGAATATTCTTGAATGAATGAGATAGAACCCGTTACTAGAGAAATAATGTAAAGTAGTAAAAACTTAGAAAATTATAATAAATTTGTTGCTATCTATGATGATTAAATTACTCTCTCTAGCATAAGTAAAATTATTATACAATTTTCTCTTTTCCAAAGATTAATATTATATGTATAAACTCTATGTATAAATTCTTTCATATAGATTGATGTGTCACTCATAAAATATTAAATGAATGATGCGTCAGTCAATAAAAAGAGATATTACATCAATTTGGATATTTAGCTGATACATATAACATTACCTTTTTTTTTCGAAACCTAAATCACATAGAATTTACTCCAAAATTAAAAAAAAAAAAAAAAAACCGAAATTAAGCTCAAGCAAAATGTTCTTACCAAACATAATATGATTGGGCCAGATTGGCAAATAATCTGGATTGTTGTTTCGATCAGAATAAGAATTTGAGACAAACACTCAATGTACAATCCAATGGAAGTGCTTTTCTTTTTGATCTATTGTAACATTATAAAATAAATCCAGATGGCTTTATATGTAATCAATCATTGTAAAATTATATAGAACTATAGATTCATTTCATCACATATACAGTAGTTGTAAAAATTCTATAAAACATAAATAATAAATAAGCTCCAAAGACTTGTCTTCTTCAATCAGTCAATATTTAACCAGTCGCTGCAACTTCAATCTCAAGCTACATTGAATAATTAATAAATGATATTGTATGGAAATTTAAATATTATTGTGCTACACTATCATGCAAGTTGTGAATATATAAACAGGACAATCTGTTTTACCATATATATTGTTGGCACATGAATTTTTCATCAACGAATTTAGGCACGTAAGGATCGTAGTGAATCCCCATGTAAAACTTTTATGGAGTGTTTATGTGTTGGTGAATGATAACAAGCAAATAAATGGAGAAAACATAATTAATAAAATAAATAACACATGAGATTTTTAAAGAGGTTTGGACGCTATAGGCAAATCCTACATCCACTGTATTTTTATTCATGTGTTTACAAGAAGAATATAGCTTTCAAAGAGAATAAATTTTTCAAGTACCAATCTCTCTTTTTCTTGTTCAGAGGTCGGTCCCTTGAAATGAAGCCATCACCTTCTTTTATAGTGTTGCCATTTTATTCTTGTGGTGGAGCCTTTGACATGTGGGGCAAAGACATCCAAGTTTGAAGCCTTACTCATGAAGTAATTTATGGGGGAGTGACACATAACATGGACCCACTTAATGAATTTATGGGATAACATTAACCCCCCAGTTTTTTAAGTGCAAAGTCATGCTGCAAAAACTCATGCCCTTTGCTGGAATCAGTTCATGACCGCCATAATCAGTTCGTGACCACCATAATCAGATTGCAGCAAGCTGGAAGCAGATCGCAGATCGCTACCGCTAAATTGTGGAGTGCCAGAATTTAATTCTGATCGCAAATTACCAATGTCAAATCGTGGACCAGCAACTTCAAATCGTAAACCATTAACATTAGATCATGGATTGCCAGTTTTTGGAGTTCGATGTTGGATTTAAAAAACTCATATCTCCTAAATGAGCATGTCAACTTAAAATATCCATAACTTTTGATCTGAGAGCAGTTACGGAGCCTATAAGATACCAACAAAAAGCTCGTTTTAAGCTGTACGTTGTGGTCAATAAGGAAACCCAGATGAGGGTTGTTTTAATAGCCAAAATCAACTGTTTTGGCATGTTTCGGGGCTGTTTAAGCTTTCTGTGTGTTTTTCCAAAGCGATGTAAGAGCTGATCACGATCTAGGGTGTGCGATCTGATAGCTTTAAGAAATCGATCTAGGCCTTACGATTTGATAGCTTCAGAGCTCGATCTGGGCCTTACGATCTGTGAGCTTCATAGCTCAATCTGGACCTTACGATCTGTGAGCTTCAGAGCTCAATTTGGGACTTGTGATCTGAGATTACACTGACAATTATAATGGCGATTCGTGACAACACAAGGTTGCAATATTCAATGGAGATTCGATGGCGATTCGCAACAACATAAGGTCGCTAATATTCAATGGAGATTTCGATGGCGATTCGCGACAACACAAGGTCGAGAATATGCAATGAAGATTTCGATGGTGATTCGCAACAACACAAGGTCGTAAATATTCAATGGAGATTTCGATGGTGATTCGTGACAACATAAGGTCGCAAATATGCAATGAAGATCTCAATGGCGATTTGCGACAACACAAGGTCGCGGATATTCAGTGGAGATTTCGATGGCGATTCGCGACAACACGAGGTCGCGAATATGCAATGGAGATTTTGATGGCGACTCGCGACAACACAAGGTCATGGATATTCAATGGAGATTTCGATGGCGATTCGCGACAACATAAGGTCGCGAATATGCAATGGAGATTTCGATGGTGATTCTCGACAACACAAGGTCGCCAATATTCAATGGAGATTTTGATGGCGATTCGCGACAACATAAGGTCGTGAATATGCAGTGGAGATTTCGATGGCGATTCGCAACAACATAAGGTTGTGAATATGCAATGGAGATTTCGATGGCGATTCGCGACGACATAAGGTCACGAATATTCAATGGAGATTTCGATGGCGATTCGTGACAACACAAGGTCGAAAATATGTAATGGAGTTTCGGTGGCGATTTGGAACAACACAAGGTCGCAAATATTCAATAGAGATTTCAATGGCAATTCGTGACAACACAAGGTCACGAATATGCAATGATTTCGATGGTGATTCATGACAACACAAGGTCGTGAATATTCAATGAAGATTTCAATGGCGATTCGCGACAACACAAGGTCACAAATATGCAATGGAGTTTTGGTGGCGATTTGGGACAACACAAGATCGCGAATATTCAATGGAGATTGCAATGGCGATTTGCAACAACACAAGGTCTTGAATATGCAATGATTTCGATGGCGATTCGTGACAACACAAGGTCACGAATATTCAATGGAGATTTCGATGGCGATTAGCGACAATACTGTAAGGATATGTTTAAAATAAAATTGCAGCGGAAACGTTTATAAACAAAAAAATTTAAACAATCCTAAGCCAAGATCCGAATGTAGAATATATATATACTAATTAAAACCCTATTCCTAAAAGGAATAGCCATGGATTCCTAATTTAATCCATACTTGTAGCCAAACAACCCTAATTGGTATTTTAAATATAATGTGTTTGTTTAGTTATTTTGAATAGGATATTTGAAAAAGTGAATTGAGTTGAGTTAGGTTGGGTCAAATCGAATAGGATGTGATTTTAAAAATGTGTTTGGTAAATTTTTTTAAAAAGATTATTAGGTTTTTTAGTATATTTTTTTAAATATTTAAATTATTTTTTGAATCCTGTACATTTATTAAATTAGCTAAACACTTGCCACAATAAAAGTTTTAAAATTTAACAAATACACCCCCAACCACCCAACCACTGCCAGTCGTCGACGACCGGTAGGGGTTGGGTGAGTAGGGGTGTATTCGTTAAGTTTTTAAACTTTTATTTTAGTAGAATAAAATTGAAATTTTTTTTGAATAGGATAAGATTTTGGGTCGGATTTTTAGAATATTAAAACAAACATGTATTTTACTATTTAAATATGATAATAGAGTTGGATATGGTAGAGAATATTAAAATAAACGGACCTTTTTGAAGAATAAATTACAGTTAGATCCCTCAAGGCTACCTTAATATGAATTACCTCTACAAGAAAGTGATTTCAAGAGAAAGTCTTTGATGCATCTATACATTACATCACTTTATTTATATTGTTCATCTATATAAATAAAGTGATGTAATGTTCTCAATTTTCTCAATTTTCTTAGATAATGAAAAACATTTTTTTTCTATGATATTATTAAATTGAATTTTTTTTTCCACATTCCCATGTTGCTAAGTATGTAAGTGAATGCTTATCGGCATAGTGATATCGTACATCGAATGTATCAAAGTTTTTCTCTGTTTTCAAGAGTTCCATGTGTTGTCTTAATATCATTGTTTTAAAAACCGGACCGGACCGGCCGGTCCAACTGATTCAACCGTCGACCGGCCATGATTCCGGTCCGGTTCAACCATAAAACTGCCATTGAACATTGGCCCGCTTTGGACAGTTAACGGACTGCCTGAATAGTGCTGAACCGGCGGTTCGACCGGTCGGGAAAAAAAAATTTTAATTTAAAATTTAAATTTAAAACTAAATCTAAATGACTAAATGTAACTTGTCAATGTCAGTT
>WYDK02118171.1:3435686-3446041 GCA_009867345.2 Toxicodendron radicans
GCGGGGGTAGCTTTTTTTTTCACGCGCGTCCCTGGGGGGGGGCGGTTGTGGGCGGTGTAATGCGCGGGGCGGCTGCAGGTGCAGGTGCGGGTGCGGGGGACCATGCACCGGCACCTAACCCGCCCCATGCCCATCCCTAATCACGATGTTTCACTCCCCTTATCCTGGTATCCGCTCAGAATTATGACACAAATTTTTTTTCCCTTAAAAGAAAACTGTGATGCAACCATCCAACTTAATGATTCAACTCCAAAGTTTTCTCAAACAAAAGCAGTTGTTAATTGAGAGACTAAAAATGTTTTAGCTCAGAACAAATCAATAATCAGAATTAAGTAAAAGCTCGAATATTTTTTACAATTTTTAATTCTTCATAAAAGGGATAACTAACAGTTAATTGGTGTTGGATTTAACTTTATGTATGGGTTGAAACTATTGTCTACCTTAATTTCAAACTTGGTTTAAAAATAAATTAAAATTACTTTAAAAATTGAAAACCATAAACATAAAAATAGAGGTGGGCAAAAAGCCCAGGACCATTGGGACCGGGTTTTGGAAGGTTCGGTCCCAGACCCAAGACCAGTTTAGGCCCATGGGACGAGGTACCGGTCCTTCCTAACCAGACCCGGGCGTGGTTGGCCAATTACAGAAAAAAAAAACCCATTTAGGGGGGTTTTAGTAATTTTTTTTTTAATTTGAAAAAGCAAAAAGTTGAAGAGACTGTTGGGTGGGGGGAAGTGCAAAAAAGGTTTATTTTTGCACTTTCCCCCCATATGGTATATGTTCTATAAATAGGTGCATTTTTCACCTATTTTCCTCACAACTCACAACTCTCATTCTCTCAACTCCAATTCTCAAACTCTCTTAAATTTTATTAATCTCTTATTATTCAATTTATTATATTTTTTTTTTCATTATTCTTTCTTTCTTTAAGTTCATTATTTACATCAATTTTAGTTATAAAAAATTCAATCATTTATAATGGTTTCTTCAAATTATGGAATCGGAGGATCATCATCCCCACAAGATTCTAACGAGTTTTTGTTCCAACTCCTCCATCCACCGAAGAAATTCAAGGGTTCAATCCATTTTCACCACCTTTAGATGATTCTCCCAATCTAGGCACCTTTAGAACTAGATCCAGTCAGACACAGATGGAAGACGGTAGCAAAAAAACAGGTAGCAAAAAAACAAAGTGTCGAAACGGGTGACTTTCAGGGGATGACAACATTTTACTTGGTCGGTACGACCGAAGCTCAATGGGATGGGGGAAGAGTCATGCGGGGTATGCAATTTTGGTCATATTGTCATCAGCATAGAGAACGTGACTTCTACAATGAAACAACACATTGATAATAAACACCCCCACTTAAATGAATTAACCTTGTACTGGAACTACAACAACAAGCGGGTCAGGTAAACATATACAAACTCAGATTAATTTTACTTCACAATCTCTCTCTACATGGCAATACAATGCACTCACTGCATGAGAGGAAATAGCAAAATTCATAGTTGCTACGGACTCTCCCATATCTTTATTTGAAAATCCATTTTTTGTTGAAATGATTCAAACGGCTTTTCATCCAAATTTTAGTTCTTTTAGTAGAGGAACAACTAGAAGAGAAATAATAAAACTTTATACTCAAATAAGTAATAAACTTAAACAAGAATTTTCAATTTTTCAAAATATATCTATTGCACTAACTTCAGACATATGGGCTGTCAGGTCTAAAATAGATTTTTTAACTATTACAATACATTACCTAGATAGTAGATGGGGTTTACAACAAAAATTGATAGGATTTAAACCATTATATAGTAAACATAGTGCTCAAACTATTTATCGTACAATTATTGAAGTTTTTCAAAATAATTTATTAACTAAGAGAGTTGTTTCACTAACACTTGACAATGCACTTGCTAACACTGCGACAATTTCGTTATTCCAAAAGGAATTATATCCGCACAGAGATAACATATTTTTTCACTAGAGATATGCTTGTCACATCATCAATTTGATTGTTAAAGCAAATTTGGAAGCTATACATGAGAGGATTGATAGGGTACGCACGACTATCAGATTCATTGCCAGTAGCAACACAAGATAGAACGAATACTTCATATTCTGTCGCCAAGAGGTGTCGTCGATTGAACCAAGGAAGCTATGTTGTTACATGTCAGTTCGTTGGAACTCAATGTACTTGATGTTAGAAAGAGCTATGTCAACCGCAAGTCAAATTACAGAATTCATCAACCGGAGGAAAAAGCCGATTGAAGTCGTCATCGCATCCAATTGGACGGTTTGCAAAGTTTTTTATTATTTTCTTAAAGTTTTTTGCGATTCCACTAATACATTGAGTGGTATTTATTATTCAACTACTAATGTAGCGTTTTATATTTTACTTCAAATATGTAAAACTTTTGGTAATCATGCATAGATGTATTCTAGAATTAAGTGCAATTGTGAAACCTATGGAAGATAAATACTGTAAATATTGGTTAGATATTCCATTCTTATATGGATTAGATGTTATTGTAGATCCTAGGTTTAAATTACACGTATTTAATCATTTAGTTAATGCGATAGGCCAATATTTAGAACATGACTATACTTCTTATTTGTTAGAATTTGAAAAAAATTTGGGAAGTCTTTTTTCCAAGTCTTTTTTACAGCTATGAGAGTAGGTACCGTGGAACGACCGACACAATTGACCAACATGAAACTGATGAAGAAACGTTTCAAGATGGAGGTAACATCTGGGCGTTCATGGAAAATAATAACGGTGGATGTAGCACTAGCAGCAACTCTAACATCTATTGACATGGACCGAGCGAGCTACACCGATATCTTCAAATGGACATGTCGTACATGAGCAAGAAGGAGAAGAAAGAGATGGATGTCCTGCAATGGTGGAACATAAATGCAAGTCGACTCCCCATTGTAGCCCAAATGGCACGCAACATTTTATGTGTCCCGGTCTCAACAATTTCATCGGAGTCGACATTCTCAATAAGTGGACGCATTGTTGAAGATAGAAGATGCTCTTTAACTAATAACATGATTGAAATGATTACATGTTTACAGGATAGACGCATGGAGATAGAAGACTACAATATCATCCTAAAGATCCGGAAATGCTAAACCTCTTCAAAAACACAAATGTATGATGTCGATGATGTAAATTAATTATTCAATAAAAACATATTTATTTTAACTTTTAATTGTTCAAGTTAAAATAAAATTTACACATTGTGTCATTGTGATATGTGAACATTATCATTATGCTAAAATTAAATTAATTAATCAATTCTAAAATTTTAATCAATTATTAATTAATTAAGATCAACCTGGTGCTACTCATGAGGCCTTGCCAAAGGATAAATCCTTGGTTCGAGTCACCATCGGGGAGGCGACCCATCATGGGCCAAAAAACCTGGGGCGGGCTCTAGCCACCCCAAAAGGTAACAATTCCTATCGGCCCATGGGTCAGGGTGTTGATGCAATAAAATGCATCAACATAATCAATTTTAATTAATTTTAATTATAATGAATTAATCAAATAACTAATTATTCAATTCTAATCAATTTTACTTATAACAATTCTAATATATTAATCAACTCTAATCAGTTCTAATCAATTACTTATAACAATTATAAACAATTCTAATCAATTAATCAACTCTAATCTATCAAGCAATTCTAATAAATTATTTACTCAATTGTAATCAATTAAGCAATTGTAATCAATTAATTGATTAGAATTGAAGAATTGATTAATCGATCAATTGATTAAAATTGATTAAATTGAGCGTGTGATTAATTGATTAATTTATTAGAATTGAAAAATTGATTATTTGATTAATTAATTAGAATTGATTAATTGATTTGAATTGAAGAATTGATTAATCCATCAATTGATTAGAATTGATTAAATTGAGGGTGTGATTATAATTGAAAATTTATTAATTGATTAATTGAGTATGTGATTAATTGATTAGAATTAAAGATTTGATTAATCGATCAATTGATTAGAATTGATTAAATTGAGCATGTCATTATAATTAAAAATTGATTAATTGATTAATTGAACGTGTGATTAATTGATTAGAATTGAAGAATCGATTAATCAATTAATTTATTAGAATTGATTAATTGATTAATTGAGCATGCGATTAATTAATTAGAATTGAAAAATTGATTAATCGATCAATTAATTAGAATTGGTTAAATTGAGTATGTGATTATAATTGAAAATTGATTAATTGAGCGTGTGATTAATTGATTAGAATTGATTATAATTGAAGAATTGATTAATTGATTAAATGATTGTAATTAATTGATTAATTGATTAATAAATTAATTGAGTGTGTGATTAGAATTGATTAATTGATTAATTGATTAGGATTGAAGAATTGATTAATTGATTAAGTGGTTGTAATCAATTGATTAATTGATTATAATTGATTAATCCAGGTGTGATTAGAATTGACTAATTGATTAATTGATGGCTTGATTAATTGATTAGAATTGAAGACTTGATTAATCGATTAATTGATTAGAATTGATTAATTGATTAGAAATTGAATAATTGATTAATTGATTATAATTGATTAATTGAGCATGTGATTATAATTGATTAATCGATTAATTGATTAATCGATGAATAGATGAATTGAATAGAATAGAATTGAAGAAATGATTAATTGATTAATTGTATTTGTTAATTAATAATTAATTTAAAAATTAAAATTACCTGGTAAATTACAAACCCTCCCCCCAAAAAAAATTATAAAAGTAAGGGGGTACATTGATATTGTTCAGGCCCGTTAAGATCGGGCCCAGGATCAGTAGGGACCCGTCCTAGTGGGCCTGGACCTAGACTAGAGACCAGTCCGGGCCCTCCCATATGCCAATGGGCCCGAGATCGGTCTCTTCACCAATCCCTCATGGACAGGTCCCCCACATTTCCACCTCTACATAAAAATAAAGAAAAAACCAACAAAATTAACAAATAAAAATAGAAAAAATATAACTAATTATAATAAATATATCTTCAAAATAAAAAATAAAAGCTCAACCACGGGATAACCAGATTGGCTTGCCACCAATTTGGCCTAGCTTGGATTGGTCAACCACTCCAAGCATGGCCATCGATCTAACCACTGCACACTTAACAGTCAATCTTAGTGATTCAATCCATAACCACAGCCCATCTAAAAAATTCCCTCACTAAAATGGTCACAAATCCAACAGTAAAATTTTATTTTTCAAAAACGATGTGTTAACCGGACCACCTTCATCATAATTTTTAAGACAGGAAAAGAAGTTGAGGAGCCAAGAAGCACATGCATTAAATGGAAATGGAAATGGAACATTTAGAACTTTATCAAATTAGCATTTCTTGATTTTAAGTAAGTCTATTCAAAATTCTCATTTGAAAATTAGGCATCTTTGGTAAATACGCATTTTTTCATCTTCTTCTACATATTCGTTCAAATCCTTGAACTTAGGTCTATGAAATACTCTCTTGTTATTTGTTTTCTTATGCTCTTCATCAATTTAGAATTTATTTTCAGGGTAACTAAGTAAAAAATGCCCAGGGTTGTATGAGCAAATAAAATTTAGTTTTTTTTTTTTAATTTATAATTTAAACACTAAATTTTCATAAAACAATATATTGAAATTATTAGGGGCATTGAAGTCTCTTTTTTTTCTATTAAACTTAACAAGAAGTTGTTTGTTCCTTTTGAAAAATTCAAAACTTGTGTCTTTTTATTTATTTCCTTAAACTTGGGTCTTTTTGTTTTTTACTAAACTTTGTACATGATTTGATCTTGAAACAATCTAGAGAGTAATCAGATTCAATTGTAAGACCAACCACACATACAAATAACGTAAATAATAAAAAAAAATTACATGCACGATTTTCCCTGGTTCACCCAAATCCAGACTATGTTCAGCATAGTTAATATTATTGAAACATTTTCTCAATTTCTCTAGTTACAATGAATGTATTTACTATGATTTTCTACTACACTTATACAAGAGAATAATAAATTTATATACTAGGTTTAATGAAAAATCTAATACAACTAGGATCATTATTCCTAAGCTCAAATCCTATTAGGAGTTCTAATCCTTAGAGAATTCTATAGCGGTTATACATGATATAAACTCAAACCACTTATGGGCCTGAAGGTGCTGCCCCCTGAGACCCCAGTCCGATCTTCTAGGAACAGGGCCCCACCCACTCATTGGGGAACAAGACCCCATGTGCATCAAGTAGACTAATTTTGACCTCAAACTGTGGAGTTACAACCTCAATTGTTGAAGTAGTAGCCAACTCCAACAGATATCTCATTATGTAGACTCTAGTTTCAAAGTCTTCACCCAACTTCATAGTTGCTCCTCTACTACGTGCACAACAAAGTCGTCAAAGGGGGCCAATGGAGGTGCCATTGTCATTAATCATGTGACACTCAAGTCACTCAAATTATTAAGCGAGCTTATTTGAATTTTGAATAAACATTAATTTTATTGTTTTTGCTTGACAGAGTTTATAAAGTTAATGGAGAAATATAAGGAGAATGTAACAAGGGTGTAATACTCCCTAATTGTCAGTCTCCACGTGACAGATAAATGGCATACAGCTCGCTTATATGACGTCTATGTTGCCCTTTTGCTTCTTAGGTTATTACCCTTTTGTCTCTCAAGGGCATGTTTGTTCTACGACATTTGTGTATGAAATGATTATTAATTATAGGTAAAATTATAATAAAAATTGGATTATCTCGGTAATATTTTAATACTACCTCTTGGCTTTATAATCTGGTTATCTTTTATATTACCAACGGTAACCACTATTGGTATTGAAATATTACTGAAATATTTTATTACTTGGTAAATAAACGTGGTAATGACCAAATTAAAAGATAGATTACTAGGGTAATCTTTTAATATCCTGAACCAAACACACCCTAAGGGTGTAAAATATTTATTATTATTTATTTAAATATTTGAATAATTTGATTTTAAATGATTATATTATATTTATGTTATTGATTATAAATTTAAGCACACAACAATATTAAATTTAATCCACTCTCATCCTATTCAATTCATTCCAATCCAATATGAAAAAATTAGTTCAGTCTAGTGCAATGGGCGAAACTCACCCAACGTTTAATGTCTTGATTTTGTACATTTAGATTGGTGGTTGCTCTTTAACAATAATGCTACGGACACTGATTTTAGACATCGAATTACGTGACATCGTTCACGTTGAAAATGTTTGTTCACATTTGTGGACTCTAAGACCCAAAATAACATTACACCCCCGTCCATAATATATGGACGGGAGTCCATTTCTAATGGACAGACATCCATTTAAAATGGACGGGTGCCCAAAGCCGATGGATGCCCGTCCATTACTATATGGTCCATTTGAATTGGCTTCTGATTTTCACCAGCATTTATTATTATTAATGGTTATGATCTGAAGACTCATGTAAATTCATGTTCCTCCCTTGTGTCTGATCACCACCACCACCACCACTCTACAACTTCACTTCTTCCTCCTCCAGTTTTTCATTCTTTTTCACTATTGCAAGAACACGTTTTGTTACTTTCATAGCCGAAAGAAGACGACCGACTGGACATTGGCGTGGCCAAGAACTTTGGTTTCAATTCTCCAATCGTAATCACCAATATCTTTTCTTCAAAACCTGAGCTGGCTTCTGATCTGATTTTCACCATCATTTTTCCCCTCTTCAGCCTCCAAATTACACTCTCCGTTCCCATTCTCCCCACTCTCTAAATACACTAAGAGCTTCCAGTAGGAGCACGCGACAATCAAGAGAGCGAAGCGATCAAACCCAGCATGGGCGCCAGGCCGCCGAACAAATACGGCATTGGAGAGTGCCCCGACGAGTGTGGCAGCGAGGCATTTTGTTGTGCAACGTGGGGTGGGTTGTCTGGGAGTTTCCATGTTTGTTTTTTTTTTGGAGTTTTTTGAGAGAATTAATGAACAGAAAAAAATATTGTTTGTTTACATAAGAGAGATGATGAAGAGAGAACATGAGTTGTTCTTTAAAAAAATGACAATTTATTTGTCATGAACGCCCGTCCATTTTAAATGAATGAACGGACGTCTATTTGTCATATAATATATGAACGTGCGTTTATTATAATTTATAATGGACTGGTGTCCATTCCAATGTTATTTTGGGTACTAAGGTCCACAAATGTGGACCAATATTTTCAATATAAACGATGTTACGTAATTCGGTGCTTAAAATCTGTGTTCGTAGCATTATTGGCTCTTTAATGTCAACATGGAAGTCCTATGTCACCAAGCCTAGCTTGGACTCTTTAGTTACCTTTTAGTTTCTGGGCTGGGTTAGGTTTACTTTGGGCTTACAATTTATTTTATTTTGGGCCCTTCGCGTTTTGGGCTTTTTCCTTACAACATGGATTGGTTGGATCCACGTGTAATTTTACTTTTTTTGTTTTGATGCCTTCACTAATCACTCCCATAACAAAAATAAAAACAGAAGAATTTAGTGAACACTAGGCAAAATCAAACTGTATCAGATTGAAAATTGAAGGTTTGAGTAGATTTTGAAGGGCTTTGTAAGTGAATTAGAAAAACAAAATGATAATGTTAGAACACATATGACTTGAGATGAAAATTTCAATTATAAAGATATAAAAAGACATGAGTTATGATGCAAGACCATTGCTGAAATTCATCAACAGCGAGTTGAAAGTAAAGCAAGCCGGAAAAGAATGTGAAGCGAGCTTGAACAAGGAAAGGTCGTGTTTTGACTAACAAGGAGTTACAATTTGAGCTAAGTGGACTTAGAGAATAAATATGAATGTTTAGTTTGTTTTAATATTTCCTCAATATCATAATTCAACAAATATCAATACACATTTTTCCACAAATATTACTATCCAAATCCTATTAATATCAATACATGTTTTTCTATAAATATTATTTCACTACAAGAAAATTGCAAATTACCGACAGAATTTCCCGACGGATATATTTTCGTCGGTAATTTCCGACAGACTACCGACAGATAAATGCAAAATATTAAAAATAACAAATTAGTCAGGGTTTAGCGACTGATTATCGATGGAATTACCGACGGATAAAAAGCAGTCATTAAATAATATTGTCACGAATAACTCTCCAAATATTTGACGACGGGTTTGGTTTGGAAATTATCTGTTACCAAATAATCCGTCGTTAATTCGACGATAATAAATATATTTTTTAAGTTTACCGACGGATTTACGACGGATAGTAAAACGACGTCGTATTCGCCCGCATTTAGAGTGAGATTAATTACATGTATTAAGTTAGGAACGGATTAGTGACGAATTTGTCAAACGACGTCATTTTCATAATGTTAATTAACTTTAACGACGGAATAAAATCGGTCGTTAATCCGTCGCTAAATTGGCAGATATATAAACAGGGAAATCAGCCTTAAATCAGTTTGTCGACAAACATTAAGTGCGATTCTCAAACCCTAAGTTCGATTCTCCACTCCCCAAATCAATATTTCACTGATCTCCACTCCCCAAATCGTTATTCGGCTGATTCACTCTGAAATTTTTGAAGAAAATTCCTCTGAATTTTCTTCAGGTATGTTCGATTTCTTAACTTTCATTGTTATAATTTTTATTTTGATATTTTTTGGAATTTCACTTGCAAACAGTTATGAGATCTTTAATTTTAGCTGTTTTGATTGCTTAGAAGTTGTGAGAAACAAAAAAAAATATAGAGGCATTGCTTATTTAGGGTTTATTTTGTTTTGTCGCAGTTGGGTTTTGTTCTTGGCGCCTGCACGTACTTAATAAACTTCTCTCATTAGTTAAAGAAGTTGTAGTTTCGATTTCATCATTTAATAAACAAGTAAGGTTAAATCCTTTAGAATTGTAGTTTTAGTGCAAGTAACCTTTATTTTCCGTAAAAGTAGATGAGAAATAAAATTGGGAAAAATTCAGTACCGATAGTAAGCGGATGCTAGTGCTAGTGGTGGCTACTGCAAGTGGCAAATGGTAAGTGGGTACTGTGTTAGATTCTGAGAGGAGAAAGATAAAGTTGTGGTTGACATTAGTTTTGAAAGGATAGTTGAAACATGTGGATAAATGGATAAGTGTAATGGGGCGATAACTGTTATGATTTTGGGCTTTGGTGGAAGGATTTTGGATGGTTAAATGGAATTATCAGAAAGGGGATTTTATCAAGTTGAAAATAGAGAAATTGGATAGAGACAGAAAATAGGAAATTTAGAGCATGGTTGGTGATGCCGAGAGAGCATATGGGTGGCTATTGGGTTTG
>WYDK02118171.1:3500433-3510695 GCA_009867345.2 Toxicodendron radicans
TATAAAGAAAAAGAAAGCACAATATTTTGATTTATGTATAGGGATGTTATTTGAACTCTAATTTAATCGCTAATTTTTCCTAATATTTGGTTGATTGAGTTACACTATAACTTATAAATAAATCAATTTTAATAATTTAAATATATTAATCTAAGGACTTAAATGTATGTAAAAACTTGTGTAAAAAATAAGTGATTTAAAAAAAAAAAAATCTTAATCCAATATTATAAGTTTATTACAATCATCTCTTAGGAATTTTGAAATTAATTTGGCTAATAGTTATGGATTTATAAATTTATATCATATAAAAAATCATTAAATATAAATGTATTTTACATTAGTAATGTTACATATACTAATTTATTTTACAAACTAATGTATTCAAACTGATACGATGCTTACTATATCATCTATTTTAAATCATTTCATTTATCTCTAAATTTAAATTATCTAGATACATACTTACATTATAATACATCTGTTTACAAATATATTAGAATGATTTCCTAAATCAAAAAAAAAAAAAAAAAAGACTAGAATAATAAAAAAATTCTATAAATAATGATTTTCTAAATCAAATCCCAAACAGAAACAAATTTTTTTAAAAAAAAATTCTTAAAAAAAATTATAATCTTGTTGATAGGCCAAGCTGGCAGTTGAGTATTTAGAAACTAAACAGTTATTTCATTTTCATTAATTATTATTACATTCCTAAATTTCTTCACACAACACAGTTTACTTAACTCCCACTAACTTTGAAATCTTGCACTTAAACCCCTCCTTCTTTTTCATACTTTACTAGCTTTTTCAAATTTAATTTTATTTAACTAAAATTAAATGATTTCCGTGTCAACTTTAAATGTTAAACAAATTGCTCCATTTCGCTATTCATTCACACGTTTCTCTGGAGTCTCGAGTCTGACTACTCTTTGACTGTTCCAAAGCTTCTCTTTTCCGATGGACTCGCCGTCGTCCACGACGCGTATCGCGGCGAGATCGTCGATGATCGACTCGTTCCGAAGCTGCGGCTTGTCCGGGATGCGAATAGACAAGGAGGAGCTCAAGCGAAGCCTCTCGGTACCGGAGTACCTCCGACACGCCATGCGTGACGCCATTAAAAGGAAGAGCGTCGACGAGGCCGAGACGGAGAGTCAATTAATCGTCGACGGAAACGACGTCGTAGAGGCCGAGCCGCCCGAGGCGCCGGTTGTTGTGTTTGTTAATTCGAAGAGCGGTGGACGGCACGGGCCGGAGTTGAAGGAAAGGTTACAGCAGTTGATGGGCGAAGAACAGGTAAGCCTACCGTTGTTATATGTATTGATTTTTTGTTGTGTTTTTTCTGGGGAAGGGAATGTTCTGGTAACTGAATACGAAGTTCCGGTACTGTTACTGGGACGGTATGAAGTTGCGATACCGTTACCGTGATTAACTGTTTGTAGTGAGCCACTAAGATATTATTGGTAATACAGCTGGCACGGTAAAGTTAACGGGCTAGTAGTGTCCAATTGTCGGGATATACTGCAAAGGTTTTTATTTTAATTTTAATTTTTAAGTTTTATCGCCGTTAATAATTGATGGATTCTGTGAATTTTTTCTTGGTTATTTTAATTTTTGTTTAATTTAGCTTTTTTTTTTTGTGTGTTTATTTATTTAATCGGTGTACTTTGGTTTTGAATTTTGATGATCTGACAGTGTTTTTATTTATTTATTTATTATTTTTTAAAATTTGGTGTTTGCGGGCATTTTGAAGCGTATTAGAAATAGCAAAGCTGTAAAGTTTTTGATTTTTTTATCCGGCCGGCAGCCGGCTATTTTTGTTAATCAGTAAATTTTGAGGCAGGAGTATGATACACTTATGAGCTCGCTGAGGTTTATTTTTTATTTTTTATTTTTTTGTGCCTCGGAAGTGATGACTGATGAGCATGCTGAGACCTGAAAGTCATGCATATGCCATAGAATTTGCCATTTGCTCTTTCTTTCTCAAATTTGCTAAGTTATTTAGAGAGATTTCTGGGTTATCAAAAAGAAAATAAAGAAGAAGAATATTTTTTACCATTTGCTTGCCATGGAAAAAGTTTTATGTTTCCACGTTAGCAGCCTATGGCACTCTTAAGATTTTTGGGACGTTTGTGTTGGTGTTATGGATTGAACTACCAATGGATTTTTTTTTTTTGTTTTTGTTTTTGTTTTTTCGTCTCTTTTGGTGAAACAAAAATTGAAAAAACTCAAATACCTAAAAGATATCTGTTACGAATGTCATCTGAGAAAAAAAATATAATTTAATTTGCACATTTCAATTTTATTGCTTATGATGACACCTTTCTTTGTTAACAAGACTAAAATCTTTATTATACAGGTGGGTTCAGCTTGAGATTCTGTAAATTGAATGTTGGCTGCTTAGAATTATTTATCTGGATTTTTTTTTTTGTTAAACTTCCTCTATGTTTTCTCTATTAATTTTCTTGGTCTTGTGTTTTTAGAAAGCTGGTCAGTTGAGTCGAAAATAATCTGTAATGCAGGTTTTTGACCTATCGGAAGTGAAGCCTCACGAATTTGTACAGTATGGATTGGGTTGCTTAGAGAAGTTAGCCGATCTTGGGGACTCATGTGCCAAAGAGACTCGTCAAAAGATAAGAGTTGTGGTATGTAAATTCTGCTATGTCCTTGGAAAGTGTACATTTAGATCTTTTGCAAGGTGGTTAACTTTATTGCTTTTCTTCTACATAATTGTTAATGATCATAATGGGGATTTCATGCCTCACATTTGGACCTATTGGTGTTTTTCAATGCTCCCACAGATTAAAGCATGAAATTCTTAACTCAGGGGTAATGCTGCAGGTTGCAGGAGGTGATGGTACAGTTGGTTGGGTTCTAGGGAGTCTTGGAGAACTTAACAAACAGGGTCGGGAGCCTGTTCCTCCCGTAGCAGTCATTCCGCTTGGCACAGGCAATGACCTGGCTAGGAGTTTTGGTTGGGTAAGCTTTTTCCCTTTGTGTTGATTCTGATCTTTTTAGACCATAGTTTTGTTTTGCTTTCTTAAGTTGTAGTTCTGAATGATCTTTTTAGGGTGCTTCATTTCCTTTTGCCTGGAAATCAGCCATCAAACGAACTCTCCAAAGAGCCACTTCAGGTCCAATTTGCCGTCTAGATAGGTAAGTGCTCTCTTATTATTTATCAGTTTACCATCTAGATAAGTAAGTGCTCTCTTATTATCTATCAGTTTGCCGTCTAGGTAGAGCACTTACCTATCTATACGTTTGTTATTATTTCCTGACGTGCAAGGATGTTTGGGGTTTTGCGAGTGATTGTTTTACTGTCCTTTTAGTTTAGTGGCTATATCCTGTATATGTTTATAAATAACTGATGCTCATTTTTCGTGTGGTCTAATGTCACTGTTAAGTATGTAATAAATGTCTTTTTAGGTTTTATAGAATTGTATGGTTTGCTTAGTTCTGTTTGTTATAGAAGAAGATAATTATGCTCATAGTTATTTGTTTGAGGCTTGTCAATGTAACTGGTACATATTTCAATAGTTGGGTTATTGATGATGCAGTTGGCATGTTGTAATACAAATGCCATCAGGAGAAGTTGTGGATCCACCCCATTCTCTGAAACCTACAGAAGAGTGTGCTCTTGATGAGGTAGATGATCTTGCCAGTATAAATTTTAGTGTTTTTATCAGCTGCCTTTGGATCACTGTTTTTTGATGATGAATGTTTGCTTTTGTTGATGGTAAAAAAAATTACTTGTAAAGTTCTCATTCATTTAAAATTTTGGCTCTTAGTGTACATTATTTGCTACATCTGTTGGTAGTTTATGTAATTGTTGGTCCTCTCTGTTTAAATTCTTCCTTATATCAATAAACTTTTTAATACTCTTATGATCTCCTATGAATTTTATGACACTGATAGGTTATTAATTCACCATAATTTCTTTTTGATGAATATTACTGTCTTGTTGTATGTATAACCTTAAGTCTTCATTGTTTGTCGGAATGGCGATTATTTTCTTCGGCTTTATAAAATATATGGAGTGGGAGGCTACTTGACCTGAGTTAATTGAAATATAGAAAAAATATTTACATAATTATGTCGCATCATGGAATAACATATCGGTGTATTGTTACCTCACGTAAAGCATAGATGATATGAACTTCACTCTTGTATAGTTTATTGAACAAGAATTCTTGGTAGTAGAGATAGGAAATTTCAGTATGAATCAATTTGAAACTCTTGCTATAAGTATATTTTCAATTGATCCTTGCATCTGATGTTTGTTTACTAAGGCCTCATTCTGTGTACTGTACTCAGTGAAATCAATCACATTTGACCATGCTGCTGTCTACAATAATAGTTTGTGTTAAACTTTCGGTAAATGTTTCTTTTTTAATATAATATGTCCTACTTGCAAAAAGAATGAGGCAATCTGTCTCTTGCTTTTGGGAAAAACTAGTGGTTTCTTGAAGAGAAAGGAGGTGGGGAAGGGAGGAGGGGGGAGACAGAGTGCAAGAGGATGTGTAGAAAATAGTTTTGGGAAACCATGACTGCAAAACATTAACAAAATTTTAAGTGAGATACATGGGTTATATGTTGATGCTTCCCATCCTATTGTTATTGCAAGTCTGTTCGTTGGTGTATTGATCTTAGAGTTTTGCTTCAGTGAACCTATGATACAAAATTTGTGTTCTTGATCATATAATTTTTTGGTATGTGCAGGGTTTGCAGATTGAGGGGGATTTGCCTGAGAAAGTTGTTTGCTACGAAGGAGTGTTTTATAATTATTTTAGTTTAGGTGTGCCACATTGATTAAAAATATTGGGTTTTTAAATTTTTTTCTGTAGATATATATGGCTTCTGGTCTTTGATTATGAAGCTTCTGAAGAGGGTTTGCTGAAATAGGATATTGTGCACCAAACCAATCTCTTATAGGAGTCCTTGTGGTGCTAATTTTAGCATCTGAACTTCATGTTCTTTTAATCAACAAAATTGAACTTGGAGAAATTTATCCATTTAAGATATACTCAGATGTCAAATTACCCTTTAGAATTGCTTTTCTTTTGTTATATTGCTATGCACCAATTAAGGTTAAGATAACCTGTTGAGCTCAGCTCAATCTTCTAGTGTTGGCTAATGCAGATTTTGCGTAGCTCGAATAAGATCAACCCTATGTCAGGACCTACAAGCCAGGGAACTGTCTGAGGTAGACAGTTTCTATGGGATGTAGGTCTCCCCCTAGTATACTAGAAATTTTTAGAAAGGAAGAATGTTAGTTTAGGTTCAATGTTTTGAATGACTAACCTTTGTTTGTTTCTGCTAATGAATATTTGCTTCTTTTTAACAAGTTCTTTACTTTATTGTTTGGTTTCACAGGAATGGATGCTCAAGTTGCTTATGGCTTCCACCATTTACGTAATGAAAAACCGTACCTTGCACAAGGCCCAATTACAAACAAGGTCTGATTGAACATTCATTTATGGTTTATAAATTCTTGAATTACCTTGGAAGTGCATTAACAATGTTAATTTTCAGTCCAATTATTTGTTTCTGCTTACTGGCATTTTGGAATTGTTCGTCAGTGTAATCTATATGACTAGACTTCTCAAAAGATATTGTTAGGGAAGGAGGGTGAGAGCTGATTTATAATTAACTGCAAATTTATTATTCCTGGATTATGTTCTTAAATTTCTAATACACATGAATATTTTGGTGTAAAGCTCAGTAGAGTTTTTAACAGTTTAGAAGAAGTAATACTACATCAGATTTAACTTACAGACGCCCTAACTCTTTGGCTAATTCCATTTCTCTCTAGTGAATTTGTCTGAGTTGAGAAACAGGTGTAAATGGCCCGAAACAAACAAATAATGTGGAAGCAGAAGAATAATCTTATAACACTTTCCTTATTATAGTGCTTGATGTTCTCCTTCATGTTCTAGAAATCATTGGACTCAGAACATACAGGAACTTAAGAATTTTTTTCTTTGTGTGCAAATTTGCTAATTTGTTGATGTCAAGTGAAGAATGATTGGAGTTTTGCACTTGTAGATATCAATGCATGTGCTCGGATGTTGAGATTTGTTTCCTTTTTATCTGGTTTAAAATTCCATGTCAAAATATGAAAATTCAATATTATTTTCAACTACGCTGCCCTCTTACTGTAGCTCCCCTTCACAATACTTCTGCAAAAGCCAAAGCAACGCTTTCTTGGCTCCTGATAGTTTTGAGTGTTACTAATGCAGTTTATTGTCCTGTTATGCAGCTAATCTACTCTAGCTATACTTGCACTCAGGGTTGGTTTCTAACACCTTGCATAAGTGATCCTCGTTTAAGGTTAGATATCTCAACTTAAGCGGTTGTCTTTACGATAGTTTTTAGCTTGTTTGTGCCTACTTTGCAACCAACCTTCATTTTATCAGAATACTTTAGTTTATATTCCTTCCCTGGTTGAGAAGAAAGTATTCATGATTTGTGTCAGTAGAGGCATAGTAGCCTCAACTGGTTTTGCTTGACCTGATATGTTGAAGCTTTTTTTTGCATGAGTGTTGAGTTGCATGTGGGTTAATATTTGCAGACTTGGCTGTCTATACTAATTAATTTATTGAGCTAGTGCATTCTTAATATCAGATTAAATTTTCCGAAAATGTCAACTATAATGTCAACAGTAATCCTGTTGAGCGATATTTATCTGCCTCATCAGCTACTATTACATTTGATGCAAATGCTTATACTGATACAATAGTCTTCTGTATTCTAATATGTATTGAAATATTCTGCAGGGGACTGAAAAACATCCTAAGGTTGCATGTTAAGAAGGTCAATTGCTCACAATGGGAGCAGATTCCAGTTCCTAAAAGGTAGGTTTCAAATATCTGAGTGACGATTTTCTTTTTGATTGCCGTCACTAAAAATGATTGCTTATTCACTATTATCGTTATCGCTGAATTAAGTGTGATATCAGACAAGTAGCAGTGTAGAAACATATGTTCTGTTCTTTTAGTTTTAGTTTTTGTTAATGCTATGTTTGTTTCTTGTAGTGTGAGGGCAATAGTTGCTTTAAATCTTCACAACTATGCAAGTGGAAGGAACCCATGGGGTAATTTGAGTGCGGAGTATTTGGAAAAGGTGAAAATTATTTGACTTCAACTAACTACCTGTTAAAACTGTCAGCATGCTTCATTCATTTATTTTGTTTGAGAAACTGTGTTAATTCATAACCTTATTATGGTAATTTTATTTAATTTCAGAAAGGATTTGTTGAGGCCCATGCTGATGATGGTCTCCTAGAAATTTTTGGCTTGAAGCAAGGATGGCATGCATCATTTGTTATGGTTGAACTCATCTCTGCCAAACACATTGCCCAGGTACTGCAGTTGCATTGGAATTATTTTGTTTGTCCTAGTAGTTCATGTTTTTACACTTCAAATGCAAGGGTAGAAGTCTATTATTAGATAGGTTTGCATGGGAGTTTTATTGGACATAGTTGGGTTTTATCCTCAGATGACCTGCATCATTTTTTATGGTTGAACTCACCCTTCTTGCACCAACAGTGTTCCCTCGGTATTTCTCTAAATCATAAATACCTGTTGATTTACCGTGGCATAAGAAAGCCAGAAGAGGAAAAAGTTCAGTTACACGAAATGTATACAAGTAGCCGCTCTGATGGCATATTAATTGTTACATAGAGTGCATTAGTAATATCAAAGGAAAAGGTAGAAAAGCCAAAACAATTTGTGCAGATTTGTTTCCCTCTTTTAGAACAAGAGTGATCAAAGCTGTCTTTCTTTCATCATTACTGTGGTTTTTTGCTAACGTGAAGTGGACATGAATAGACCTATAGAGTTCTGGATCTGTTTGCCATTTGAAATGATCAAGGTTCAATCTTTTAATATTTTTAATCTGACGAAACCGTATAAAGTCAAACTGTTATAGCCTTATTCTTATCTGCGAAGCCAGGTGACTTCTTGTTGGATAAAGGTCTTCTGAAACTTGATTTTTGCAAGTGCTTTACTAATTTTTTGCTGAAGAGTAAAGCTCTGAAGTGTGGTTGAGTATCTTTGTTGATTTTAGATTTCCAGAATCATTCTGCTCCCACAATTCTTGATTCATGTTCACTATCGTGGCAAATTTTAAATTTCTCACATGTTTATATATGTTCCAGTTTCATATACATATATAAAAAGAAAGGACTAGCAGAAAAAAAAATTAAAAGATGCCTTGTGCTTGGCATTCTGAATTTTTTTAAGCTTTTAAATGTCTTTTTAACACATTATTGCATATATTGCTGATAACTTTAATGGGTCTCTTTCAGGCCGCAGCCATTAGATTAGAAATTAGGGGTGGGGAGTGGAAAGATGCATATATGCAAATGGATGGAGAACCGTGGAAACAGCCGATGAACACAGACTACTCAACGTTTGTAGAAATTAAGAGAGTGCCATTTCAATCTCTGATGATTAACGGAGAGAAATTATCTAGCATTTAGTTTATCAGGTTTGGATCCCTATCCCTGCGTTGCCGAGTTTTCGTACAGTTAAGACCTATGTAAAAAGCTTGATTGTCCCCAGGGAATGTTAGATTATGAAGTGCCCAAGTTGTTAGGGGCTTTACTGTATTAATTTAACTCAGTTGTTAGTAGTGACGTTCCGATCTTTTTTAGGTTGTGAATACTTGATAAACATTTTTGTTTGTTTTGATAAATGAATTCATTTATCTGTTAATATTTTTATTCTTGACTTTGCTAAGCAATTGAAACCCTTTGTGTTTCTTTTATATTTACTGTCGCGGATTGAATTAGGATCTTCATTTTGGTAAGCTAATCCTGATTAATTAAGATATTAATCATATAATTGTTTAACCTGTTGGTTTTTATAATACAACTTTACTTCGAAATAGAAGCTTGTGAGTCGGTGAATCCAAAACAGATTATTCTTCAAGAAATAGTCTAATTAATCTCACTGAATATGAAGATTTTTGTTATTATGTTAATGCAATTTAACCATACAAAAATAAGCATATATACCTTCTGTCTTGTTCTGTTTTGTGGAGCACGTGCTAAAAGCCCAATGACCCATCGCTCACCAGAATTTTCTTTTATATATATATATATATATATTCTACAACCAATATAATTATATCATATAATAAGTCACAGGCTTCGTTGTAAGGGTTCTTGAACACCGTGTTAAACACATAATTCAGAGGCTTCGGAGCAACTTAACTTCAATGTTAACAGTGCAATGGTTGCAGCCTTAATTCCCTGATGTTATGGAGATCCAAAGAATTGGTCACTTGGTAGGATGCCAGAAGGATTTTCTTTTTGTGAAAGATCTCATAACAAAACAATTTAACTTTCAGGAATCCAACTTGAGGAGTTATGGCACCCTGCCGGAAGAGTTTGATGAAGCGATGTCTAGCACAACTGTTGCAGCAATTTTTGTTGAAATTCCCTACATAAAAGGTCTTTCCGGTTAAGTACTGCTCTAGGTACATGATGATCGAACCGACCTACAAAACCGATGGATTTGGCTTTGTAAGTCTGTCTCTCCATTAACTTGTTACTCAAATTTATACCAGCCACGTCTTGGTTTTACTTCCGGGCATAAGTTTGGATTGAATTCTTTTCTGAAAATCTTAGAAAGTTCCTAAGCTACCTACGGTTAATACAGTCTCTATATTCTATATAAATGCTAACTAGAGTAGGCTTAAATTCATTTCAAAGTTACTTTTCTTCCACAATAGTTGTAGTAGTTGCTATATCATATAAGAAAATGGTTGACACAAACTTTGATTGTGAAAATGATGTAAGAACCATTGATGAATCTAACAGTGGGATCAGGATGCTTGTAGAGGCTGGTTTAACCAAGATTCCGAGAATCTTTGTCAAGAGAACCTTAGGCTTCTTGTCAAGTCTAATCGTCGTACAACTAATGGGATTATATCCCTCCTATCAACCTTTGGCTTAAACACCTCAACTCAGACATGAAGTGATTATTGTTGACCAGATTCGTAGTCCTAGTGAAACCAATTGTTTCTTTCAAATCCTAGACCATGGTATTCCACAAGTATATTGGACGAAATGATTTTGTGAATAAAAAATTTAATGAAGACACAAAAGCTAACGAAGAGCTATATTTTCTTAATAGCAAGAAGAGAATGTCATTTAACACTGAAAATCAGTTTAATCGATCTTTAAACTTAGCGGAATGTGTTTGATTGTATTCTTTAAAGCTTTGATATGACGATCAACCAACATTTAAACATCATCA
>WYDK02118171.1:3529397-3542595 GCA_009867345.2 Toxicodendron radicans
TATAAAGAATAAAAAAACAAAAATGTGAAGAAGATAAACATTACCGAAATAAATAATATTATGTTTAGCACTGAGACATACAACCAGGTCAATTATTTTACATGAATTTTGTGTAATTTTTGTCTAATTATATAATTTAGTTGTAAGTATAGCATTATTGTGTCAAAATAAATAACAACTAAGTATCTTTTATGTCTTATTTAATAATTTTTATAAAAGAGAAAATTGTAATTAAAAAGAAAATAATTATTGGGGTTTAATCAGGTGAATTTTTTTTTTCAATTTCAATTTATAATCAAAAGACTTTTTACCAATTTCAATACAATTAATTAATTTCTTATAATTTTCTTTTAATTTAGAATATATGTAAATAATGTTTGAAAAAAATATTTTTAATATGTATTCATCTTGAAAACACATGTTAAATATGAAAGATAAAAAAACAAATAAATAAATAAATTTTATACATACATACATATATATATATATATTGATAAAAAAAATGTATTTAAACTTTTTACATTATAATATAATTACTATTAATAAATATTAGCACATGCCTATAAATATTTTGACTTAAAATTCTTAAGGTGATATTTGTCTGAGCTTATAAGTTGGTTAAATCAGTTTATAAGCTCTAAAATAAAGCTTACATGTTTGTTTATAAATTTTTTAAACTTATAAATTGAGTTTATAAGCAAAAAAATTAAGTTGGGAGAACCTACTTTTTTTTTTTTTAAGACTTTGTTTATAAGCTACTTTGATCAAGTATATTATCACATTATCCTCTATTTAATATAATTTATTATTTGATAAAATAATTTAGTACATTTTTTAGTCATTTTCATAATAAAATATATTTATAAGTCACATTTTACTAAACACGTCAACCAAACACATAACTTCTTAAATTTCAAATATTTATAAGCTCAAATTATGGTATTTTCATGGAGGGAATGTCTTAATACGTAATTTTCATTCATATTTAAAAGATTTTTTTTATGTAAAATGACATTAATAATAAAATCCGAATAAAATGATGAATATCTCATAACACCTAACTTCTTTTTTAAATTTTATCAAAAATTCATGATTCTCTTAAATAATATCATTTTTTTCCTTAATTTTATATATACATTACTTTAGATGCTTTTAAAGTTTAGACTTTCTTGACCTCAATAAATACCAAAATAAAATAAAAAGCTATAGTTTAAAAAAAAAAAATTGCTTAACATGTTATCATAGTTGACATCAATTACTATTTTCTTCTCAGTTACATTTTTATCCTTTATGAAAATTATTAAAAAAGACTCAAAAGTCTTTTATACACAATCTAGCTTGAATAAATCATTTGCTACTAATTTAAATTTTATATTTACTTTCCCTAATTTTATTCTGAAATAATCAAGATGAAATGAGTTTGATTGATAACATATATTCATTAAATTTTTTCGGTTTATTTAATCACATTTTATTGTTTTTAACTTGTAATTAATTTTCACATTTACATAATTATATATATGTATTGAAAGAAAACTTTTTTTAGTACGAAAAAGTTAGCTTTATTTGTAAATAATAATAACAAAAATAAAGTTATCTAAATCAAAATTTCATCAACAAACATCATAGAGCCTAGGGGTGTGTAAAAGAACCGGTTGGAACCGGAATTGATGGGTATCCGGGGTCTGGTTCTAGGTAGGAATTGGAACCGGTCTCTCACGGTTCCGATTCCGGTTCTAGAATTGAAGGAACCAGCGGTTCATGTTCCGGTTTTGGTTCCGATTCTGCCCTATAGAAACAGGGAATCGGGACCGGATACCCGTTAGGAACCGATAAAAGAACCAGTATTTAAATGATAGAAATTAAACTGTGGAGTGTTAAGGGAAATTTTACATTCAATGTCAACAACAACTAAAAAGAAAATAGAAAAAACAATTTAATTCAAAAAAAAAATAATCACTTAATTAATTAATCAATTACAATCAATTAATCAATTAATAAACTCTAAATTTCTAATCAATTAATCAATTAATCAATTTTAATCAATTAATCTATTATAATCAATTCATCAATTATAATCACTTAATCCATTATAATCAATTAATCAATTAATCCAATCAATTCTAATTCTAATCAATTAATCAATTTTAATCAATTAATCAATTGGATTATTCATTAATTGATAATCCAATCAATTAATCAATTAATCCAATCAATTCGAATTTCAATCAATTAATCAATTTTAATCAATTAGTCAATTTCAATCAATTATTCAATTGTAATCAATTAATCAATTGTACTATCAATTAATTATTTCATCAATTCATTAATTGATAATACAATCAATTAATCAATTATAATCAATTAATCAATTAGATTATCAATGATTCAATTCTAATCAATTAATCCAATCAATTGGATTATTAATTTATCAATTCATTAATTGATAATTCAATCAATTAATCAATTAGATTATCAGTTAATGAATTGATCAATTCATTAATTGATAATCCAATCAATTTATCAATTTATCAATTAATCAATTAATTAATTGAATTATCAATTAATCAATTGATCAATTCATTAATTGATAATCCAATCAATTCTGATCAATCAATCAATTGGATTATCAATGATTTAATTTCAATCAATTAATCAATTGAAATAAATACTATCAATTGGATGATCAATTAATCAATTGGATTATCAATTAATCAATTGATCAATTCACTAATTGATAATCTGATCAATTAAATAATTGATCAGTTAATCAATTCTAATCAATTAATCAATTCTGATCAATTAATCAAATCTGATCAATTAATCAATCGGATTATCAATGATTCAATTCTAATCAATTAATCAAATCAATTATAATTCCAATCAATTGATCAATTGATAATCCAATCAATTAATCAATTCTGATCAATTAATCAATTGAATTATCAATTCTAATCAATTAATCAATTGAATTATCAATGATTCAATTATAATCAATTAATCTAATCAATTAATCAATTGGATTCAATTATGATGAATTAGTCAATTAGATTATCAATGATTTAATTCTAATCAATTAATCCAATCAATTAATCAATTGATCAATTCTAATCAATTATGATCAATATCAATTGGATTATTAATGATTCAATTCCAATCAATTAATCAAATCAATTAATTAATTGAAATAAATATTAAATACCATCAATTGTATTATCAATTAATCAATTTTAATCAATTAATCAATTTCATTCGATAAATCAATTGATCAATTAATTAATTAATCAAATCAATTATAATTCCAATCAATTAATCAATTTTAATTAATTACTCAATTCCAATCAATTAATCATTTGAATTATCAATGATTCAATTTCATTCAATTAATCCAATATAATATAAATGGTTATTTGTAATTTTAATTATCAAATAACAATTAATTTTTAGATTTGGGAAAAAAATATAATCACAATAAAGAAATATTTAGTTTTTAATGTTGAATTGGAGGATTGGAAGATGTATTGATAATTACTAATTTTTGTTGACAGGGGGTATTTGTTATTTTTTAGAGTTTTGTTATCATTTTTTTAAACTATAAGGGGTAACAGGATATTTTATAGGGTTCCCGGAACCAGAATCACAGGTTTCGGTTCTGGTTCCGGTTCCAAAATGAAGGATATGGTCGGTTCCGATTCCTTTATTTATGTACAGGTACACAGACCCGTCCACCCCTAAATTATTAGAGCCACATATGTTTAATTAATTTTCAATGAGATATTTATTTAAAAAAAAAAAAAAAAAAAAAACTCCACCAAAGACACTAGCTTCAAGCATGCTTAAAACTTTGAAAAAATTTCTAATTTAATTAAATAACTTTCTTGGATTTGGCCAGCCAAACAAAGGTCACTTTCTAGAGAAAGTTCTTGATAAGTTCAAATCAAATTCAGTCTTTTATTAGATAATCCAAAAGACTTTTTACCCGTTTGAATATAGTCACTTATTAATTAAGCATTTTCAAAGATTAAGACTGATACTTATCTCTTTAGTTTACTCCAAAGAATATTATTATTCATTGTTTGTTTGTCTATTTAGCTTTTTTGTGTTCCTTTTGGTGCTTTCTTGCCTACTCTTTTATTCTCAAATTAATTTGATTGATTAGATAACAAGGCTTATGACAAAGACTTGTTTTAATTTAATTAATTATATATTTTGTTGTTTCATGAGATTGATTTTTTTATATATAAATCAAGATTATATCCTTATCAAAAAGAAAAGAAAACCATTAATAAATATCAAGTTGGAAAAAAAAAATATTTATATATGACTCAATCCTTTCTACCAAAGCTACATGAAAGAAGTTGAGATGAGTTATAGCCTAGGTGAACGCGAACCTATCTCAAATTCATTCCGCCTACCATGAAAACAGTATACCACGTTATCCATACAATTAACAGTATTTGAAATTAATATCCACCTGAAAATCGTCATTGACTTGTTACATGAGTAACATGATCATACCAAATAAGAAAAGTTTTAGATCAAGAATGTTATCGTTTTACAGCAATAGGTAGGTGGTAACCTTTTCTCTTTATAATTTGACATACATGCATATATTCAAAATTACTTAAACGTAACATATTTTCCTTGACCAAATTATTATAATATAAAAGCTTGTTTTATCATGTCGGCAATCCAATTCGTATTATTTAATTAATTTTATTAGAAAACATGACTTAGACAATTGCATGTGTGTGGAACATAATTTCTATTTATTGGCTTAGTCAATTGATTAATATCCTCGCTTGATATAATATTTTTCCTAAATAAAAACATGGAATTGTGATTAATAAGTAATAAAGATGATAAAAATAGGAAATAAGTTTGAAGTAGACATACTTGTGTATATATATATATACGTGTCATATATAACATCTGTAGGATCTTAAATGAAGAGATAATCCTAATACTATATATAATGCTATAATAAGAAAAATAAAACTTAATTTATCTTCTTTAAAGGTTGATCATAGATAGATGTTCAAAAATGGTGGTAAACCACTTTTCTATAGAAGACTTTTCCATAAAATGCATGACCGTTTGATGGATGATTTTGGCAAAACGGGTTTTTGATAGATACTCATCTGTGAGTAGCTCAGATGGTTAGGGCGAATTGGGGATTGTATGGATAGAAGTACGGTCTCAGATTCGATTCTCTATCTGAGTATACGCAATTAAGTAAGAGGTCATAACTATAGGTTGTTGCGTTAGTCTCTCCTGAAGATTAACTGAGGTGCACGTAAACTGGTCTGGATATTTTGATTATAAAAAAAAGTGGGATTTTGATAAATTCTATGAAACTGTAGTGGCCGGTTTTGACAACTATAAATAAGATTCTTGACAAGTTTAAGAGTTGTATGAATAGTTCATCCATAAAATTTAAAACCTTTCATGCCCCATATATATGTATATTAATAGTTATCTGGTCAATAAGTTTTAATATAATAATATATTTGTACAGTATTAACAAAATTAATGTCGGATATATATATATATATATAAAAAGAAATTATATTCTCTTGTCTATCTTCTTTATAAGTTTTCCAAATCTAAATCTAAAAAGTTGGTCACAGAAAGAAGCTCTAAAAAAGGTACATGGTGGAGCCCTAATCCAGCTAAGTCCAAGCTGCCTTTTTGCATTCACATTTCTTCATAAATCAAAACTTCAACAAGCTCTTTGAAATTGAATGGTTTAGCCCCCTCTTATCTTTACCCTTAACCCCTTCCAATTTGAACTTTTCAAATCAATCTTCTTTGAATACACAAAATCAAAATATTCACACGCAAAGGCCACAAACTTCCAATTTTTCCCCAATAGGGTTTCTTGAGCCTTCACGTATCAAATTAACAAAAGATTTAATTAATCTTTTTTTTTTCCCCTTGATTTCAATACCCAATTGAGAGAATGGAGATGCCACAATTGACAAATTCCATCTTGATTTGTGCCAATTTTATTGGTGGGGGGTTTTGGTCATAATTTGGTAATCGAGACTCGTGGAAATCTCCATCTATCTCCCTATAAGATTAAAATATTTATGAGCCCACCATGATTTTGTATAAGATATGAAAGAGAGAGATAGGGAAAAGAGAAATATGTTTTAAATTAATTAATTAATTATTTTTTTGTTTTTTCACTTTTGGTTGGTTTTGTGCTTATCCACGTTCGCAAGAAGTGCTTTCAAAGAGGTTGAGTTGTTTGGGAGTTATTAGATATATTAAAAGTACTTTCTATCTTTTGGTATATTTTTTAATTGTTTGCTTTAACAATAATGTTAAATTTATATCATTTTTATATATTATTATTTAATATTATTATATGATTAAAGATGATTAATAAATATAGTATTACGTTTACTTTAACATAACCACAAAGAACATTCTTAAAATACTTTTTTAATTTTATATGAATGTAATTTTGCATCAACCACCACCCAATTTCTTATTAAATGAGGAGTTGGGTAGAAGTAGTAGTTAGTATTTCACATTATTTAATTACCACTTGGCACAATGAGCGTAAATATCCGCATTTTTTTTTAAATTTATCACTCTCATCGATTAATATTTAAAACAAAAAAAAAATCACAATTTTTTCTTAAAAAAATTATATCTTTTTCTTTTTTTCTTAAAATAAAAACTAATTTGTATACTCTTTGTAAGATAATTTAATTTAACAATAATTCTAGACGTATAAAGAAATGGTACAAATATTTCTATACAAAATAATACAAAAAATTAAATTAATCATATTCATTTATACGTTAATTTATAATACTATCTTAATAATTTGAAATAATGAAAAATAGGGATCTTACAAGATAAACACAATTAAGTGAGTAAAGTTTGACTTGAATAAGTTAATACATCCAAAGTTTTTGTCTTACATTAATAACAAATGTTTATCCATTTAGTTGTTTCCTTGGAGAATACAATTTCCCCTTAGTTGTTTAACCATCTCACTTATTATTTTACTTTATAAAAGAAAGTGATATATCAAACAATGGATAAGATGATTTTTAACCTAATCACAATCTCTAATCCTTCAAGCTTAGCATCATTATTTTATATGTCTTTAATTCTAACAAATAAGGGATTACTTCAAGTGAAACGATAACATTATCAGGTTGATTATTATTGAATGACAGATTAAACTATTTGAAATTAATCCTATTATTGATATGAAAGATTGTTGGTTGAACAGTATTCATTGATATAAGTGTTCATTATTCATCCAATGATTTTTTTTTTTTTTGTGGGACTAAGGTTTTGTTTTGATTTGATTGTGTTGATTAAAGAAAAAAAGAATATTAAAAATGAAAATATCTTGATTACATATGAACAAAACTAAACACGTGATATAAGATATTTAAAAAGAGAGTTCAAATCAGTGCGACAAATCGATCCTTAAAATCTATTCAATGAACAATATACATTAATTCTAAGTGTAAAATTTTCATTTGATGATTTTTTTATTAGGATGAGGATTTTCACATGATTTTAACTTTTATATTAATAAAAAAAAAATATATGACAAATGAAAAACCCTGGCCTCATGTAAGGAGATATATAAAACAATTTTTTTTTAAATCAAATCAGGAGAAGATCTTGATTTTATCCAATTACTATATACATTGAATATTGAATGATATATGGTGTTCTTATTGGTGTCAAATCAGTAAGAAAATGTAGATTGATTAGGGTTTTGAGCATGAATTTGAATGTAGCCCTTCCCTGAAATATTGGTAATCTTCCAAGTTCCAAAAGGCATGCATAAAGACATCCAAATTCAATTCATTTTATTCAGGAATTAAAAGAGATTGTTACTTGTTAGGTTGCTCACAAAATTAGAAGTTATTCCAGGGAAGGTGAAATTAAACTTATGAAGCCACATTTAAGAGGCCTAAAAGTTTTATGGTCCATGACCACAAAAAGTCAATTATTAGGACCAAAGCCATCAAGTTGTTTACAACTTAAACATCGATTCAATTATGTTACCGACTTAAATCCTATTATGGTTGATTGTGTTAATCATCCATTTGATGGTGGATAATGACGGATAACACTATTAGGTCAATGCTGTAGTTAATCTATGGGGGAAGAAATCACTTTGATTAGGCTAGTAAAAGACTTAATTTTAGGCAGCCTTACCTCTAATTAAACTACATGATTTTGCTTTATATTTAAGGGTATCTCACTTTTAATGTAGCAATGTTTATCTTTTAAAGCACATGTTAAAAAGCTTTTACTGTTTCATTTAAAGGAATTTTTTTTTTTTCTTTTAATGAAAGAACATCAACTTTATTGATATTTAAACATTTCAGTACATATCTACCGAACACATTTTCATAGAAAAAAAATTGTATCCTTTGTTTTCAAAAACAAAATTTTCTAAAATATATATAAACAGGCCTTGAATAGCCCAAACTCCTAAACTAATGATCTAGAAATATTAGGCCCAGTCCATTATACGCATTTATTCTCTTTTTCATGGAAAACAAAAGCTCAGCTTGGTTCCAGACATTTCAATTTTCAATCCTACAAACAACCTTTCATGAATGATGGCATATTATTTAGGTGATAAAGTAACTGAGCAAAAAGTAGTAGTTAATGAGGTCAAAAAGAGTTTGTTTTGTACTGTAGAAGGAAGGAGCTTAGAGAGCTGAGTTGCTGTACAATTAATGAATGGTACTACACATATGATATAAAAGGAAATTCAAGAATTGATGATGATGATACTAGTTCAATTTCAAGAAAAAGGTTTGTGAATGAATCTGCAATTGCTTAAATTTCAATACCGTCTGGTCAATCGTCTAATGCACAAAAAAACTGACAATGGCATACCAATAACCAGCTAGCTGCAAGAGAAAAAAGAACAAGAAAATACATTAATCGAAATTGTCTAATACTCGAAAGATTGTAGTTAGCCAGCTGAAAGAAAAAGGTTACTTCACCTGAGCTAGAATACTTTTCCCAGTGTGACCTTCAATTACTAGGCCTGCCGTGAGACCGATCATTGCCCATGCTCCGTTGACTGCCTCAATTTGACGTCGCCTCTGAAAGAGCAACAGTAAGCCATCAGAATGTAGAGGTGAGCTAAATTAGATCAAAAGAACCATGAATTAAGTTGTATAGGTGAATGTGAAATTAAACCATGTTGGTAATACAGCTTAGGCATGCCCAAAATTACAATACAGAAACAAAGACCAAAGCAACTAACACTTGCCCTTTGGCTAGAATAAAAGGTTATCATTGAATGTGGCAGACAATTACTAGCTTAGTTATTTTCAGAAGTTATCAGCTTAGAGTTTTTTCTGTCTTCTTAATGAACAAAAGACTTTTTGGAGTCCTACATGCCAGTCTAAATCTAAAGTAGGAACTACGAGGAGTTTCCCATAGATTTGAGAAAATTTATACTACTTCCAAAGAGCCACCAAAACTTCAGTGGGAAATTGTCTGCCACCAATGGTTCCTGACACCAGACATTAGACAAGTATTTTCATACGAGTTATCTTTCCCAAATTGTCAAACTTCTCCACCTTGAATTTCTCTTTCGCTTTAATTTGCTCCATTTGTTTGGCAGCCAACTTCTTGGCTTCCAAAGGATCAACCATGATTATCTCATTGATGGAACTTTTGCCCCCCTTAGAAACCTGCACAATGAAGCAAGGGCAAACATGTGTGATTCAGAACAAAGCTGAATTTAATTCTTACACACTGCAAGCATATTATATGATTATTGGAAATGAAATAGGTAAAAAAGGAAATCATCATCTAACTGGCAGCAAGTAAATTAAGTATAAGGCAGAAATGGTTGCAAGGAAAAAAGCGCAAGTTGCACCTCCAACAGATGATTCCAAGCCATAAGAAATTGCAAGAAAAAAAGACAAATTTCTTCGTATAGGATGATATGATCATGAAACATCATGCAGAAAATGCATATATAGACGCCAATGTAGCTATCATTTTCCACAAAAGCGGTAATTACTGTAATCTGAACCACTATTCTAAACCCTCAAGATGATCTTCACTATATTTCTCCGGAGGCATAATAGATTGAAAGTGGCTTCTAAAAGGATTTTGAGAGAGTTTAAGAGTCTCTTAATGAATCGAGACGCAATGTGCAGTTCTGAAAAGGAAAAGAGCAAATGATGCAGGTGCCCAGGAATGTGATTTTTGAACATAGAGAAACTGGATTCACAGAGGCTTCTTATAGTATAGCAATGGAGGAGAGTCTAAGAGCACTTAATAAAAACTTCCACTGAGTCCGTAAAAGGGTGAGAGCTCCTAACTAAACTGAAGAATTGTGATTAGGTACTGACAGAAAAGAGACTTTGGCGCTTTGCTTATGAAAGTGGTTTGTGCAGGAATGCTATCAAATTTGTGTATTGTAATTGGTAGACTGGAAACTAGGAAATTTTCCATTGATTATTTATGTGAAACAAATTACACTTCCAATAAAAACATAACCCATCTCTCCATCTACACTCATAATGCCTTCATTCAACTACCTGATACTACGGTCGGTACAAGAACACCCACCAAACTAAGCCATTAAAATTCAGCGTTTACACTATTTAGCTTGGATGACATATAATAAAACTTTTTTGTTTCTTTTATTTGCTTTGTGGTCCATAATTTTCTGAAATCCAAGTTTATTTCATTTTTTGATTCTAGCCAAAGAGACAGATGACTTCTGTGTCATTAAGATTTTTGTTAAAAATGAACTAAATAGATCTATGTATCTTTTCAAATACCAGGATACCTCTGAGATTGATGGTTCTAGTTAATTTTCACTATCTGCTTAGCAATTACAACTAAGTAATCTAGCAAGACTCCAGAGATCAGACTGTCACTACCAAGAGGCATTTGCAGACTAAACATCAATTACATACCTACAAAACCTTTGACCACATGCAAACCAAATATACTCGCATTATACAGGGAGAAGCCTTGGGGTTGATTCATACATTTGGATTGGCCAAAACTCGAAACTCATGGCTCTTGGTTCTACTGGCTGTCAGGCTTGCATCTTGGTCTCTTCTCAATCCCCACCTGAAAAGAGAGAGATTTAATATTGTAAAACTAGTTCCCTACATACATTATTAGGATTTGAACCTCGTTTTGTTCCTATAAAACTTAATCATGCCAAAAAACTTCATAACTAGCCAGGATATAGGCATCAATTATGGTTAAGTTACACGACACAACCAACAGGTTTCACACTATATCACTAAAGAGCGCTGGTAATTTCAAAAACCATTTTTACCACATGAAACAACTTAAACTACATTAAGAACTTGCATCTAAAAATTGAAACTAACACGTCTGTTGAATTCTACTGACCAAACTAACCCGAAAGCTCATGAAACTTCAATCAACTTCCATTGTATATATAAGATTTCTCAAATAAAATCTAATTAACAGTTCCCCCATCATATTGTAATTAACAAACTGAGGTGAACTCATCCTCTATTAAAAAATTAAACAAAGGAGCCATTTTGGGATACACATGTAAATTTATCAAGCAGCAATTAGTTTCACCTAAAATTTCCTAAATTGTCACCAAAACCCAAAAAAAAAAAAAAAAAAAAAACATTTTCCAGTCATTTCATGATCAAGGCCACTGAAAAAACAAACTTCTTTTCTATCATCTTCTATATTTCAATGGTGCCATAACCCTAGTAAAAACACAAAGACAAAATCTTTAACAACAAAACGACTAACTTTAACAAAACAAACACATACCCATCAAAGGAAACATATAAAAAACCAAACAAAATTTATCATAACAGTTCATTCATAATTTTTCAGTTACTTTTCCTCCGTTCTTTTTTTCTCAGCAACCAAACAGAGAAAGCATGTAAAAGAACATAACTTTGAGAAAATGAAGAAGTGGGTAAGTGAAAAAAATACTTGTAGAGACTTGCACAGCGATGAAGAGGGCGAGGAGAGGAGAAAATTAGAGGTCCATTGATGGGTAGCAGAGATGTGGACACCATCTCCAGTTGTTTCTTCTTACGTGTTCTGTTCTCTGTCCATATTGTTGATTTTTGATAGCCTTTTATATAATAATGTTTGTTAAAAAAATTAAATAAACTGAATTTATGTGGAGACTGGAGGGAAATGTTTAGCTTTCATAAATTTATAAATTAATTCGTTTTATTTCGAAAATAAAATAAGAATACCCCGGTAAAAAAATATAAATTGTTTGTGATTTTAAAGAAAATTTATGGTAATTTAACAAATATGAGTTAAAATCATCCTCCCCTAAATCTATATCTATATATCTATACATTCTATATATTCTATATATCTATACATTATATATATATAGATTTAGGGGAGGATGATTTTAGATGATTTTAATATATATATATACATAATCCTATAGCACTTGATATTTGAGTATTATGTAAGATTTTAAAAACTCTATAATTACTGCACGTGTCTATATATTATTGGTTTAGACTATTTTATATTATTAATAACAAATATATATATATATAACTATTATATTCAATGTTTTGTGGATGGTTGGAAGATAAAAGATAAAATGTTGGAAGATAAAAGATGAAAGGTTAGAAGATTAAAAATGATGGAAGTTAAGTAATTGAATTTGAGGTGGTTAGTGTGATTTTAATTGGATTAAAAGATGAGTTATGAATACGAAAATGTGGAGTATGTGAAGAGTTGTATATAAATATTTCTTATATTCATTCATTACAAATTTTTAAATTTTCATCCATTCTATTGAAATAAAATACTAGCTAGAGAAATGTGTTCGTTTTGGAGGAGTTTCGGTTGAGCACATTACCAGTATGTTATGTGTTTTATTTGAAGGGAGAGCGGTAGTGTTTTTTATAATTATTATTTGTAATTGTTTGATTTCGGTTTTATAATTTTTATTCATTTCACAATGTCTCTGTAACTGTGCTTCATTTTAACTATAGTTTATTTGTGAGAAATGGAAAATTACATTTCTCTTTAACAGTTTATCATTTTTGCTACATAGTATTTGTTAGAAGGTTATGTAAGTAAGTTTGTTGTTTTTTTAAATATTTAATGCTTATTTGAAATATAATATGTTTCTTCATTAGTTCTTCAATTATCAAATAAATATATAATTAAATTCAATACAAATAAA
>WYDK02118171.1:3552690-3564437 GCA_009867345.2 Toxicodendron radicans
ACTATTTTTAAAAAATGTACCAAACACATTTTCAAAATCCTATTCTATCCAACTTAACTCTATCCCAATTAACTTTTGAAAAGAATACTCAAAATAATAAAACAAACGGGTTAAATTTCATTAAAATCTCTAGTTAATGAGCTTAAGTGAACCTCTCTGTAGACATGATTTAGTTTCACTTTCTTTTCTTTTCTTTATTATTATTATTATTATTATTATTATGCTTTGGAATTAATTATTGACATCTTAATACTGACTAGAATAAAACATAGTTGTAATTCATGATTTTTAGTATGAAATTTTGAGTATTATATTTTTATAGCTTTTATAAAGAAATAATTGTTTATATATCTACAATGTTCTTTAAATACTAATAATCCTTAAGAGCTCCCTCTCACATAAATTTATAGGTCCACCAGAGTTTGTATGAGTTGTTGTGAGCTGTTTTTATTGTTTGTTTATTTACCTATAAGGTTTCAAAAAGCAAGTGTACTGCAAATTAAAACTTGCCGAATTGATTTTTCCTCTCTCTCTTACTATTCTTTGCAGACATGAATCACAATTGATCAAACAAATTGTTGAGGAAATATCAAAACAATTAAATCGAATTCATACCCATAAGAATCTTTTTGGAATGGAACGTCGTTTGAAAAAATTAATAGATGATTATTTACAAATAGAATTAGATGATGTTCGCTTCATTGGCATATGCGGGATGGGAGGAATAGGTAAAACTACAATTGCTAGAGTTTTATATGAGACACTTTCGGATCAATATGAATGTAGCAGCTTTGTTGCCAATGTTAGAGAAGTCTCTGGATCAATAGGTCTAGCTCCTTTGCAAAAACAACTCCTTTCTGAAGTCATAAAAGAAAAAAATTTACAAATAAGCGATTATCATCAAGGAATCAATGTGATAAGTAGTCGGCTTTGTAGGAAAAAAGTTTTTCTTGTTCTTGATGATGTTGATCAATTAGAACAATTGGAAGCATTGGCTGGAGAGCATGAGTGGTTTGGTTCTGGTAGTAGAATCGTCATTACAACCAGAGATAAACATTTGCTTGTAAGCCATGGAATTAAAGATATACATATATATGAGGTTAAAGGATTGAAACTCAAGGAAGCTCTCAAGCTGTTTCATTCAAAGGCCTTCAAAAACAGGAAACCCTCCGATAATCATGTTAAGCTCTCCATGAATGTTGTAAATTATACGCAAGGACTTCCATTAGCTCTTGTAGTGTTGGGATCCTATTTGTGTAATAGAAGTGTCAGGGAATGGACAAGTGCCTTGGATAGACTACGGGAAGTTCCAAATGAAAGAATTGCAAAAGTGCTAAGAATAAGTTATGATTCCCTTGATCAAGTAGATAAAAGAATATTTTTAGATATCTCATGTTTCTTTAATGGGAAAAACAAAGATCGAGTCATGGAAAAACTAGATGGTTTTGGTTTTAATTCAGCCATCGGAATAAAAGAACTCGAACAAAAATCTCTAATAACCATCCAAAATAATAGTTTGTGGATGCATGATTTGATACAAGAAATGGGTTGGGAAATTGTTCGTGAACAACATCGTGATAATCCTGGAAAATGGAGTAGGCTATGGCTTTCTAAGGATATCTTTCGTGTTTTGAGAGAAAATATGGTAAGAAAATTTTTAAGAGAATGTTAATACACTATTTCAATAAATGGCAGTTCATCAAGGTAACTTCTCTATTAATATTCATTCATTTATTTTTATTTTTTGAAGGGAACAGATGCAGTTGAAGGAATGATACTGGACCAGCCTGAAGTTTTGAAGGGAACAGATGCAGTTGAAAGAATGATACTGGACCAGCCTGAAGTTGAAATTATTAACTTGAATGGTAAATCCTTGTCTAAAATGAACAATTTGAGACTCCTCAAAATCAGTAATGTGCACATTATGGGAGACCTAGAGTACCTCTCAAATGAGTTGCGATTTTTGAAATGGCATAAATATCCTTCAAATTCTTTGCCTTCAAGTTTTCATCCTCGGAATCTTTGTAAACTCAACATGTGTTATAGTCATGTCCAAAATCTTTGGAATGGAATAAAGGTATGTATATTAATGCTTAATCTCTCTGAATGCATATCAATTATTAAGTTATGAAATCAATTTTTTTGTTCTTTGTAGTCTTTTGAGAAGTTGAAAATCATGAAGCTTAGTCACTCTTACAATCTGATTAGAACACCAGACTTCACACAAATTCCGAATCTAGAGAGGTTTGATCTTGAATGGTGTATAAGTTTGCTTGAGGTTCACGAATCTGTTGGACTGCTCAAAAAGCTTGTGCTTTTAAATTTGAAAGACTGCAAAAATCTTGTGAGTTTCCCAAGCAGCGTCTGTAGTTTGAAATCTCTCAAGAATCTGAATCTCTATGGGTGCTCAAAACTCGAAAAACTTCCCCAGAACTTGGGGGAAGTCGAATATTTGGAGGAGCTAGATATAAGTGGGACTGCGATAAGAGAACTGCCACCCTCTATTACTCTCTTGACAAATCTTGAAAAGCTGTGTCTCCGTGGATGTAATGGACAACAAAACAGAACATGGACTTCTTCCATCTGGTCATTGCTTTTGCCAAAAAGATATCAAGATTCAATGTGTTTATCGCTGGCTAATTTGATAGGTCTGAAGTCTCTTAGAACATTAGACTTGAGTGATTGCAATCTTTTGGAAGGAGCAATCCCCAATGATCTTTCTTGCTTAGTCGCTTTAGAAACTTTAGATTTAAGCAGAAACCATTTTGTTAGCCTACCATCCGGAATGAATCAGCTTTCTAAGCTTAGAAAGCTTTCAGTGAACAATTGCCAGAGGCTTGAGTCTTTGCCAGAGCTTCCATTTGGAATAATTTTTATTGGGGCACAAGCTTGCGTTGCATTGAAAACATTCTCAAGTCCACTGGGTCCAACTAGTTCTGCAAATATCTTGTTCCAGTTTTTCAATTGCTCTGAACTGGTCACAGATCAAGTTGGCATGACCAACGTCACGTTGGCAGTTATGTTCCTGAAACTACGGCTTCAGGTTGGTCTCTTCTTGTCTCTGTCCCTGATTACTTAGAATACTTTGTCAATTAAAGTTAATAATCTGTATATCCAGAGCTACATTGATCTACATATTTACATGCAGGAACTCTCTAGTCAATCTGCTCAATTTCATATTTGCCTTTCTGGTGGTGAAATTCCAGAGTGGTTTAGCCATCGGAGTAATGGAGCCTCAGTGAGAATCCAACTACCTCCACACAGGTTCAATGATAATTTCATGGGATTGATTTTTTGTTTCGTGTTTTCACTATCTGATTATTTAGATCAAATCTGTGAGGAGTCGCAACAATTTTTTGAGATTCAATGCTTTTTAGAGATTAAATATGGAGTTACTTTCTCTTTCACATTTCTCACCCCTAGTTCCTCAACTGTCGAGTCCGATCACCTTTGGCTAGGCTATATTTCACATACAGAGTTTCAAGGTATTTCAATAAGGAAAAGTTGGCTTAATTACATTAAAGCAAGCTTTCAAGTCTATGGACATGGTATACAAGGATGCAGTGTCTCTGTGAACAGGTGTGGAATTCATCTTCTTTACAAATAGGGAAATAGAATAAGATTTGAAGAACTTAGAAATAATGGGTAAGTGTAACTAATTTGACTTGTCCATCTCCTTCAATTTCAGATTCTTATATAGGTGTCCCTAATTATGGGTGGTTATCTTTTACCTTAGGTTTAGGTTTAGGGATGATGGAGCATAATCCTCAATACTATGAGAGGATCTTGTTAAGGTAATCATATTATGAGAGGTTGTTGGTCCTTTTCAATACTTGGTCCATTCCATTGTTGTGAGGATTTGAGACTAAATTTTATCTTCCAAAAGTTAAAATTTTGAAGAAAGGTAAGAGAATATAAATAATGTTATTGTGATATCGGTTGTGTGCTCTGATGATGGTGTAATGTGGTTGTTCTATGGAGGCCTTTCGCTTTTGGAATTTTTTAATTAAATTATTAATTTAACAGAGAATTATATGGTTTTTTTTTTGTTTAATTTTTTTCTTAAAAAGAATATTATATGTTGAAATTAAAAAATTTCAAATATTATCATCAATGAAAAATTGATTTTTTTTAATTCATTAAGTTTTGTTAATAAATCTTTGTATACAAAATAAAATACATTTGATATTTCAAAAGAAAAAAATATATATATAAATGGTGATATTGCTTGGATTTAGACTATTCTGATAAAATATAATAAAGGGGTGATAATGCTAAGACATAAGAGTATAAGTGTATAATTGAAAGTTTTCCAAGTTGAGCGGGGGAATGAGCCCCCACTCGCCCCTCAGTGGCTCCCTCTCTGATCTAAATCCATCGTCGGCCAATTACTTCTTAACGAACCTGTATCGTTTCAACCAACCATTTTCCATATAGGATCCCGTAGTTAGCAATATCTAGAAGCTCGACAACGCATTGCTATCTAGTTACGATATCTAACGCGACCTTGGAACCCGTTAAAAAATATCAACTTCCGTCTATAAAATTTCTTTGCAGGCGTTTACTGTTCCTGTAACAACGGCCTGTGCTGTGATGAATACTACTTGCATTGTATAAAGTACATGAGATGAGCCTGCTAAACAATGTGTTTTTTGTGAATTCTGTTTGTATTATCAGAAACTTGTTCTTCTATTTTCCTGTGTTATAGTGTTGATAGAGTCTGTGTAATATTTTGTCTCCATGGATTCTTGATTTTCTTCGAAAACAGCCGAAATTGAAGGTTTCCATGAACTCATCCATACTCATTCCGACTACTTTTCAATAAAAAAAAAAAAAAAAAATCCATCACTTCAAATTATTGATGAAAAATCAAAATTATTATTACCTCTGAGCAGTAGTATTAGTCTCCTCTTGGCGTTTTCTTTTGCGCTTGCGTTCGAATTGCTGGTAAGTTTGGAGACCATATTACGTGGTAATAGTTAGTTTGAGAGAGTGGTCTGCATGAAGATAATGGGGTCCACACACTGATAGGGTGACCTAAATGGTACAAATGGTGTGAATACTCAAATTACATGTATGCCATTCCCTTCCTCTTTTCTTATCTTCTCTCTGCAGCATTATTCCAAACATTGCTCTCTATAACAGTTACAGAAAAGACATTGAGTGCACTAGCTCTTGCAACATTTCAGTTTGATTGAAGGGTCTCCTATAATATAATTTTGTGCTTCCAGTACTACTTATTCCTATTTTACAAATTATTGTGAAAGATTGGAAAAAGAAATTGTTTTTAAATTGCTGTGGACTCTGTAAATTTGTATTATTTTTTCCTTTATAAAAGTTTCAATTATAAAAATTACATTTTGTATTTTGTTTCATTTTAAAATGTCTAGTTTACTTTTATTTCCATCAAATTTAAATGAAAAAGCTCACGATAAGGGGTGTTATAAGTAGTTTCTACACTTTATGGGGAGTAAAAGTATTTTTTTCTAGTTTTAAGGGTGTGATTAGTACTGGCCCTTCACTAGAGATGGGCCTTTTACTTGACCCCGGGAGGCCTCACCCCACCCCGCCCCGTTTGAGGAGGGGATTCCCTGAAGATGTCGGGGATGAGGGGGAGAAAAATCCCCAACCCCAGGGATGGGGCGGGTATGGAGGTGATCCTTCACACGCCTTATCCCCACACAGCATATTATGTTAATACTAATATATTATATATATATATATGAGAATTTGATAATTTGGTAATGTTCTTATATTAATACTAATATATATGAGAATTTGATAATTTGGTAATGTTACTATGTTAATACTAATATATATGAAAATTTGATAATTTGGTAATGTTTCTATGATAATACTAATATATATGAAAATTTGATAATTTGTTAATGTTCCTATATTAATACTAATAAAATGTAAAGATTAATAATTTGGTAATGTTACTATGTTAATACTAATACATATGATAATTAATGTTAATACTAATAAAATGTAAAGATGAATAATTTGGTAATTTTACTATCACTAAAAGAAAATTGTTGTTTACCGACGGAAATTTCCGTCGGTAAACTAGATAAATCCGTCGGAAATGGAAATTACCAACGGATTTGCAACGGAATTGGCTTGATTGTTAAAACGCTCGTCATTAACAATACAACGACGGAATATTCCGTCGTTAATTTCAACATTTTCGGTCTCTAAAGAGTGGAGAAAAATCCACTTAGTATGACTTCCTGGAGACGGAAATTCCGTCGTTAAGCCGTCGTGAATTAACGACGGAAATTCCGTCTCCTTTTTCACAATGCTACGACGGAATTTTGCGTCGTTAAATTGCGTCGTCAAAACGGTCACTAATCCGTCTCAATAAATTTGCCACATGTGCATCGGAAAATCGTCGTTTATCCGTCTCTATTCTACGTCAGAGTAACGATGTCGGTCGTCGTTAACATACAGTCATAAAGCCATCGTTAAATTCGTAAATTTAACGACTTAGTTTTCCGTCGTTAAAATCGAAATAATTATTATTTTTTTAATTTTGTGATTTATTTTTGTTTTATTTATTTATGGGAATAATCAACAAATTGAATGGAAAAAAAATGTATAAATCAATATAGAAAAAAAATGTATATAGACATCCAATTCAATAAAAAAAATCTCAGTAATAATAGTAAACAATGAGTAAAAAATAATAATATAGTACATAAGAGTAGTCATGTGGAGGGGGTGATGTTATCCCCCTTAGGTGGAAACCGACGTGGAAGAGGAGACATGCCCATGGTGGCAAATACGCTTTGGACGTAAGACTCAAACTCTTTTATTTGGACCTCCAACTGTGTAAACATGCTCTGTAAACTCTCCAAACGTGCATCACATTTAGTTATCTTAGCCTGTAACATTCAATGAATTCAAAAGAAGTTGACTGAGTCAGTTAAGTTATTTTGAATTCTTATGAATTTAAAACTTACCCATTGAGCATCCGAAAGGACTCGACCAAGACGACGGATAGCAACACGACTAAAAGTTTCATAGTTTTCAGGAACTCCTCATCCTTTAGAATTTAACTTCTCTATAATCATTTCAATGCTTTCTCCCCATTGTATTATACAATTTCAGAATTTATCTATCATTCAGAACAAACTGGTGCTCTGTCTCGCATATACCAAAATATACTGGATAATAAACATAGTTTAATCATCCTATCATCGCTTGTAACATAATGATGTGTTTGTGGGTGTGTGTCTGTATAAATCACACACACACATATACTTTACGGTAGGAATGCACTTAAACCCTCCCTAAATTATGTGGGGTGGTGAAGAAGTTTGAGTTATGTGACATCCATAGAACCCAAACTGCTTCACTACCCTTCATAATTTAGGGTTATATTCATGATAGTTCTTTTGAAGAGGGGTTTGGTTGATTGTTCGAAACAAATACCTTTTCCTGCAAACGACATCATGAAATCAAACCGATTGGAGGGATAGTTTGTTCAATCTAGCAAATTGATTTGTGGTGTTTGATCCTTCCCTTGTGTGGATACCGTTTGTACAATCCTATACTTGGATTGTTTTGCGAAATCTCCAGATTTGATAAAGAGTGGTAGAGTCGTCTACGTTGGTAATAATCTCTAAATCCTTGTATGGATTTGTTTATTCTGATTAATGTAACATGAAATTATATAATCTTGTATCCAATCCTAGAGGAATTGAATCTGAAATTTTATTATGCTATGTATTTCCACTCTATTTTATGATTCGATTCCTTACGTATATGTGTGTGTGTGTGTGTGTGTATAAGTGTGTGTGTGTGTGTATGTGTATGCGTGTGTGTAAGTTTGTGTGTGTGTGTATATATATATATATATAAGTGTATGTGTGTGTGTGTGTGTGAGAGTATGTGTATGCATGTGTGTGTATATAGCATTATCTAGCTAATTCCTTTTGAGGTCCAAGGGTTCAACAATGAAGAAAGAGATAATAATAATAATAATTGAATTGACGCAAAGGAAAAAGATATTCATATTACTAATAGAAGCTGCAATTTGAATATTAAAACTACATCTAGTCTACTTTATACAAAATTTAACTAAATATGTTCAGTGTTTATAGTTATCATTTTTGTTGAAAAATCTAAATTATATAACAACTTCACCACCTGTACTACTACCACCAACTTCACCATCTGTACCACTACGACCATCACCCCCAACATTACCAAAAACGTCACCCCTACTACCAACACCATCACCTTTGTCAACCTCTCCAATGTCAGCCCTACCACTACCACCGATGGCACCTCTACAACCACCACACTAACCCCCAACATCATCACAAACAACCCCACACAATAGAGCAAACCAGAAGCAAATCACCCTCAGCAGCATATCAAACCAGTTCCACAAAAAGCACAAAACAACAGCAGGAACAAACCAAAACCAGGAGCAGTAAAACTCCAAGAACAGCCCCCTCAAGCATCCACACAAACCCCCACCACCCAAACAACAGCACCAAGAAAACACACCCAAGTTGTCCCCACATAACCCAAGCAGTCAAGCCAAAAACAGAAAGCCACAGCACTCCCAGAGCAACCAACCAGAAAGAGAAAAAAACAACCAGGAGCAAAAACAAAACACTCCAACATAGCCCCAAAGAAATACCTCAATCCCCATTCACAAGCTCCAAAAATGGTGTAAAACAAAGTATAACCTACCACATTAACAGAGTTTGGATAGTTTAGAAGCTTTAAATCCTATAAGTGAACCCAAAATAGTATGCTGTCGAGTGGACCAAGCTTTAAATCCTTTAAGTGAAACCAAAGTAGCATGTAGTCGAGTGGACCGAGATTATTAATGTATTAACGTTATCTCTTTTTAGAGATTCATCACTTAGTAGGATGCAATGTCAAAAAGGCAGTCCCTACAAAAAACAAAGACTGAAATTTCTTCCATTTATACCCAAAACAGAGTCCCCACAAGAAACAAAGTCAAGAAATTTCTTCATTTTATTCCCAAAAATGATTCAATTAAAAACAAAGACAGAAACAGAGTCATTTTATTCACTTAAAAAATTAATTAATTTGGGAAGGTCACGTAAAACTCTTACTAGAATCTATAGTTGCCTGCTAGTTTTGGCTCTTCTCAACTATGTTCATTTCAAAACCTCGCCAACTAACCTAAGAACACATTTTTATTATATTTTCAGCCTAAAGAACCTAAACCCACCAAGCACAAACATCGAGAAACAGAGTCATCGAGAAACACAATGGATGAAGAGTGTATCGGCTTACTGTTAGCCAGAGCCGCAGACCTTAGGTTAAAGACCAGTAATTGCATTCACAAAGCCAAGAGAGAAACAAATGCACAAACCTATGCCTTGCAATCGCAAAATTGCCCAAACAAAGCCAAGAGAGACGATTCTTTGTCGTTGATAGTGACTAAGAGCTCTGAATTGGAGAGAAAATGGATGTAGGGTTCGTTTGAATTCAATTTGAGACTGATTTTGCGATTTATATAGCTAAAGTTTAGCGATGGTTTGCCGACGGAACAATCCGTCGTTACAATTAATGCAAGTTAGCAAAACGACGTCGTTCAGATGTCCGTTTCTAAACCATCGTAAACATAAATAGCACATAAAAAAGGACGTCGTTGGCTAATCCGTTCATATATTAATAAATGTAAATACTTAGGGCCAAAACGATGTCGTATTTATTTCCATTTCTAATCTGTCGTTAAACTTACCCTAATATCATAATTTTCCGTCGCATTAACGACGGAAAATTTGGACACAGATAATTTCCGTTCCAAGATCGTCGTTAAATATTTGGCGCCTAATTGGCGCCAAATCTTACAGACGGATTAATGACGCCTTTTGGTTCTATTGCCACTTCCGTCGGTAATAAGTCGCAAATCCCTTAGAGATTTGCCTTTATTAATAATTCCATTTTTTTGTCGTTGGTCCGTCGGTAATTAACGACGGATTAAAATCCGTCATTAATATCCGTCAGCATTTTATAAATTTCTTGTAGTATATGTTAATATTAATATTAATATATATGATAATTAATGTTAATACTAATAAAATGTAAAGATTAACAATTTGGTAATTTTCCTATGTTAATACTAATATATATGAGGATTTGGTTACATTAATATTAATAAAATGTAAAGATTAATAATTTGGCATGTTAATATTAATGAGATTGATCTTCACGTTTTTTGGGATTAATATTCGTTAATGGGGAATAATACTTGTTCGGGGCGTTTGGGGGGTGGGGGATGGGGATCAACCCATCCCCGCGGAATGAGGAATCCTCATCCCTGTCCCGTCCCGTCCCATGGCGGGGACGAGGTGGGTGAGGGGATTCCCCAAGGGGGTTGGGGTCGGGGACGGGGAATGGGGTCCCCGGCCCCAACCCGCCCCGCGTCTATCTCTACCCTTCATCATATGCATTGTCAATTCAATCTCTCATCAATTTTGATTTTTTGTCATATCACTACTATCATAAAATTCCAAGTTAGATTCAGCTCATAATCTCCTGTAAGTATAATATGTTACATAATTTGTGTAGAGTGATAGTTTTGTTAGGGTTTTTAATTGGTTGTGGTTAATGGGTAAACTGAATAAACAACATTTATATGAACCACATATGTGAAGTAATGCAGTTAATTAATTATTCTAAGTATAGATAAGATTATGTTATGTATACATGTTGATTTATTCTTATCATATTCATGCATAGTGATCTTATCAAAGAGATTTGTTGATCATTAATAATGGAAAGCTAAATGATTTAAAGTGCTGGTAGTGGAAGTAAGTTAAACATGAATAAATAAATTAGGCAATAATTGTATGCATTAATTATTTTAATTTGTGTAAATATATATATAATAGTTATTGCTTAAAACATGGACTCTACGACCTCAACTACCACTCACATAATAGTTATTGTATATGCTTTTAAGTTATTAGAGGATCCTCCAACTCTATGTATATATATATATATATATATATATATATGTGTGTGTGTGTGTGTGAGAACCAACTCTAAACCAACTCTATATATATATCTATATATATATATATATATATAGTGTGAACCAACTCCATATATCGTTGGTTTACATTATGTTGAAGTCACATCAACCCTAAATTAGCATTTATTTGACCAATAAAGTTAGGTATATAACAATATCACACAACAATCTCTTATAATATCATGATTTAAAAGTTTGAATTTTTTTTTATTGTTGTTGTTGTAATATATGTCAAAAGAGTTGTTAGATGAATTATTTGTAAGAGATTATTATGAGAAATTATTGTAAAAATAATACAGTTAAGTTGAATTATCATCAATAAGTTTACTCTTATTTATTGACGAGTGAATGGAAACATTGTCAGCGGCTGACCAGTTGTGGCCGGTGAATTTGCCAGTGACGGTGGACTCGGCCCCTTTGAATTTACTGACTAACGATATCGTCAAATGGCGCTGACAAAGCCATTTTCACCTCTCTTCATCATTATTGTTCAATTAATTACAAGCAAAGTTTACTTTATTCAAATTGGTAATTCAGATATACAAAGGAAACTGAGACACAATCACATGATGAAAACATCAAATTTGGAAGGTTTTACAACTTCTTAAACGTCAAACCCGAGCCATTAAACTTTTCTAAACGTTCGGACATGGAAGGTGTTAAATGATTTTTCCAATTTCCCACTTCACCCTTCCTAAAGAATATACTATTTTTA
>WYDK02118171.1:3571526-3582615 GCA_009867345.2 Toxicodendron radicans
GGCTGTGTATTTAGAATCTCCTCGAGACAACTTCTATGCCATGAACGAGCAACCATCAAAGGAGTCCATCTTGAACAATTGAAATATTACAGTGGTAAGTTAACTTTACATTAATCAATACATGTTAACAAGAAAGCATGGGAAACAATTCTTAGGGAAAAGAAGTAAAAAAGATTTTATCTCCATATAGTCTCCACGAAGTATAAAAAAAAGAGTCCCACATCCAAGAATGCCCTGCATCAGTAATTTACGAGTATAGTTCCCCCTCCTCAAAAACCTATTATTTAAAAAATAATAAAACATGATAAAAAAAAGACTTTGAGAAATGCAGATATATGAAGTAAAACTCCTAATGCAAAACTATGCACCAAAAAGCATTCACAATCACACATTAGAAATGCAGATCTTCTGCCTCCTAGACACTGTCCTCCCTATTCCTTGTGGGCATATTTGGGCAATATCAAAAGCACATAAAAACCAACTACAGCTACATATTGAGCCTTCTTACTAACACATTTGTTCCAACATATTGCAAGAAGTTCTTGAAAAAACCCCTAAAAAATTTAAAAAAAAAAAGGTTAAAATCATTGGACTTGATGGTTAGAATCAACCAATCAAATTTATCTTTCATGGAGTTAATGCACTCAACTAAGGCACTGAATAAAAGACAGCCAATGAATTTAAAATTAGAACTAAAATGACCATCACTATATGATACCAGAGAGTTCCAGGATCTGGATGTATCTCATATTTTGACGGCTTTGATCTATTTACTATTTAGGAAATCCAGCGTACCACAGACAGAAAACTGGATCTATGCAAATCATCTAACACTCCATTCTCCCTCCAATCATCTGCTTGCTAATACTGTCACCTTTCTGTACCAAGAATATTAAAACATTCTGAAATTAACAAACTCTAAAGGATATACAAGAAGGTGCAATTTCTAAGAGAACATCACTATGTTCACTACCAGTCACTTGGAGTTCACAAACCAGAAACCATGAGCAACTAAAAATGTTTTCTAATTCCGTTAGGGCACAATGACTAACTCACAAAATACTTTTCTAGAATCTCACTTGGATAAAGTTTAAAAATTAACCATCTTCCAAGCTAGTACAGCTAAACATAAGCAGTCAGAAGTTGGCATAACTTGGAATCTCCAATAGCGATACAACCACATCCCCATTAGCAAGTGATATTGTTCCTCGAAAGCCACCATGCTGATGGCACATGGAATAACAGTTGTTATATAATGAGTTTTCTCCATTTTAGCTAATACTAAAGGATGCCAAGCATATTCTACAGTTTTCCCTCGCTGATATCCACTCATAGAAGTCAAAACTACTGGCCTTTTTAACCTATTGAACACCTCTTCCATTCAAAAGGCTAAACTCTCAAGGCTTCAACTGAAAGGAAGTGAGGTTTCTGGGCTTAAGAGAGTCTCTTTCCACTGCGTAGACTACTGCTGCAGTTTAGGCCTCAGCAGGTTCAAAAGTTTCTAGAGTATAAACCCAGCACCTTTACCCCTTTTCCTATACACATACAAAAACACAAACTAAGCTAATCAAAATATTATTAAGAAAACAAGTGGTAAAACACATTCAAATGTTTATGCTTTCCTGAAGTCTACTAGAATCTAAGACAAATAAAGGACACTGCTGAAAGAACACAAAAGAATTGAGTCAAAACTAAAATAAAAATATCATAAATTTTAAGAATTGCAAGCAGAGGAGACAAAAATACATACCCATTTGCATTTTCAGCAGTCAGACTGGCTCCCATGGCAATCAAAAGCTAATTCACAATAAAGACACAAATCTAAGACTTCAACAGTAATGTAACAACAAAATCAAAATTCAGATATTCTGTCAATTGAAAACATACTTGACAACATTGTGCATTACCACCACATGCAGCATAATGAAGCGGTGTGCTCCCAGCTCCTGCAATTGACAACAGACATGCACTTCAATAAATAATGTGAAGTGAAGCAGATAACATAATTCTGGAAGCTGGGAAGGTTAAGTAGCACTGATTATTTTAAGACTTCTTCAAAGAACAGGCTAATGACTGACTTAAAGGGATGGCTGTTGCTTTCTGAAAAGGTACATGCCTAAAACTTTTCGTGAAAGGTATATCATTTCAGTAAACCAATCAAATGTTCACAATCTGATAAGCAAATAGGAATGATGGGAAGAGAAAGGAGATCAAGAAGAGCAATGCAGAAAAAAAAAATTCAGTTATTCCATTAAACCCCAAGCAAGTAAAAAATAACAGTGTATTTGCTAAACAGATTATTGGACAAAGATTGTTCCTTTGATAGGTGGAGACAAGGGGAATAACCTATAAGATCAATTGTAGTTCCATCTTCCACAGTGACCTCAGAAACAGTAGCTCCTAAGTCCAGGAGTAAATGTATGCTTTCAACATGTCCATTCAGTGCTGCCATATGCAGAGCAGTTATTCCTCCATCAGCGGTTCTATTAATTACTTCATGAAGAGCACTGGCGCAATCAAAATGGCACAAAAATAAATCAAAGCAGCAAACTCAAGAATGATCACCAAAATGCAAGAGGAAATTTTAAATGGAAGTACCTTTCATTAAAGTCTAAGATCGATTCATCTGTGTTTGACTTTTTCCTTAACCTGCTCCAAACATTGGGCATACTAGGAATATAATCTGCAAGAAGTAGCCGGATACACCGAGAATGACCATTTAAAGCAGCCAAGTGGAGTGCAGTACCCCCGTTTAGATAATCTGCTCTGTGAATCTTAGAACCAATTCCCAAAAGTTTATCATAATTTCATTTGTGAAAATCTGTTTCAAATCTAGGGAAATGGAGTCAAAGAGAAAATTTCTTACATTGGCTTTATAAAGAATTAAGGTCAGAACAACCTCCCAGTGACCATGTTGACAAGCCTGCATCAAAGCAGTCTGTTCACCAATATGATGAACAAAATGATGAGCAAATTTTGAAATACAAATGAAGTTTACCAATTTGAACATTCAAGTGATTAAAATTGAAATCACAACCTATACATGATCACAATAAACAAAAATTTTCTATAGGACATAAAACTGATCATACCTGACCACGATAATTCCTGAGATTAATATCGACCCCAGACTCGATCAGAAGCGAAACTATCTAAAGATATAAAAACCACCATCATCAGAACAATAGAAAGCAAACACGTAATTCAGAAAATGGAACTATCTTCAACAATTGCATACCTCATGGTGGCCCTGAGCTGCAGAATAATGAAGAGGCGAATTTCGAACACCGAAAGTTGAGTATCTCACCAGCCTTGGATTGTATTCCAACAATGCCTTGGCTTCTTGAAGATCACCATCTCTTGCAGCCGAAACTAGGCGCTCCCCAGAAGCCGAACAACCAAACGAATTACCCACAATGCTTAAAAACTTCATCTTTTTCCCCTCAGAAAGGCCCTGAATACTGATAAATGGAACAGTACAAAAGACTTCTGATCCTTCAAAACCTTAAAGCAATCCTAGGAATGGTACAAAGATAATGTAAAGAACAAGAAGTAATCTTATTTTGTGCATAAATTTCTTCATATCTACCAAACGAGTAACAACCTGGAATAAAACAAAGTCTTGGTCACATAATTTCATAAGAATTGGTTGTAACTGTAAGAATCTCACTGGCTTTGATTCTTATTGAGAGAGAGACAAAGAGGGAAACTCCTGTTAATTCTTTACAAATAAATCAAAAGAATTTTAACTACTCCCCTTCCATTAAAAAACAAAACTTAATCTGAATGCGACTGTTTTCTTCCTTTTTTCATATTATTTAAAGATCTCGTGATTTTCAAGAAACCAAACAAGCATCCATCATAGAACTCCAATTAAAAGATCGTATTCAATTCTTTCACCAACCAATCAAAAATTTCCCAACTTTCCCTCAACACACCAAAACCTCCATAACCCAATTCAATTCCTTCATTAAACAATCAAACCAACCAATACCTAGTTCCAAATTCTCATTCAAGAATCAAAATCTCCAATACCCAGATGCAGAAATCCCTTCAAAAGCCAAAAACTCCAATACCCACTTGCCAATTTTAGCCAAAGAATCAAAATTTACTACCTAAAAAAGAGGCGTACTGGATGAGGTTGCAAAAGAATACCAATCTAAAAATGAAAGAAATGAAACTAAAAACTTGCCAAATATAAGGGGGAAGATAAAGGTTAAAACAAAATAAATGAAAAATAGAGATAAAAACGGATAAGTTATTTAAGACAGCAACCTTTTACTGTAAACTCAACTAACAAACGTGAAAAAATTGTAAGAAAACAGCTTGTGTCTTCATCATTACCATTGGATATAATTAGGCTTTTCTTAAGTCAACTTTTGGTAGTTGCCATGTTCTTCTCTTTGGAGGGAAATTCATAATTCTTACAGGATTTAATCATTGTTAAATTAAATTATAAATTATTATTATTATAATTGTTCAGAATTTTTTGCTCAATCCTACTTATATTCTCTATGAGTAATACTATATTTATATCACATTTTGACATTATTTTTTTAAATCATACTTATATTTAATTAAAAAAATTATTTTTTTAAAAAAATAATTTTTTAATTAAATATGAATATAATATAAAAAAATGATGTAAAGATAGTATTATTGATTCTCTATACACGTATCAAAAAATTTGTATACAATGATGTGTTTTGTGAGATTGATATATTTGAGATATACCTTTTTATTTTATTTAAATTATCAATATTAGATGGTTGATTTTAAAATTAAATTAGAGAGTACAATGCTTTATCCTTTGTAAACTAATAAAAATAATAATAGTTCATCTCTACATAAAATAATTATCAGAAAGTTAATACATAAAATAATTATCAGAAAGTTAATATTAAAATAAATGTGATGGATATAATGGCAACCTAAAAAGCAGAAAAGCACTTTGATATAAAGTGATTTAGCCGTGCATTGCACCCACTAGTATGTAAACAATATTATTGCCAAGTGTTGGGGATGTTTTGTAATGTTTTATAACCTTGGGGTTTTCTTAAAATAAAAATACTGATTTTAAATAATTTGAGAATTTGGGTGGTGAATAAATGTACCCCTTATATTGTAATACAAAACAAATCTTTAATATAGACTATTAACTTTTAGCTACAATTAAAAACTATATTATAATATAAAACCAAGAAATTAAATCTTATAAAAGATAAATTTTGTATATATAAAATAAAATACCATTTAATAATTAAAATTTCCCTTCACTTTTACCCTAAAATAAAATATATGTAAGATTTGATTTTTGAAAAAATAAAAAATATTTAGGACCTCCGTAATGACTATTGTTAAAAAACAAAGTATATAATATTTTTAATGATAAAGAATGTGATAAATTATTTGAAACCTTTAGTGGGTATTTTTTTTGTTTTAAATAAAACAAAAGGTAAAGGTACATTAAACAAATTCCTTCAAAGAAAAAGAAAATTTTCTAAAAATAATATTAAACAATTAATTTTTTTTATTTTCATTTAATTTCTATGAAAATAATTCATTTACTGCAAGAATATTCAAGCATTATAATTATTAGTTTAATAATGCATGTGTGACACCAAGAAAAGCATAAAGAATATCGCCGCCCAATAAATTAAATAATTAATTAAGAAATAAAAAAATACTTAAATTAATTATAGAACTAATTAAGCAACCCAGCATGTTCATGAAGTATGATTAGCAACCCAGCATGTTAATGAGTTGTCTATTTGCCTCAAGTGGGTCTTTTGGAATCTATTCCATTTCTAATTATGTTTAAGGTCAATGGATCAATCACTCAATATTATATTAATTAGATTTACTAATTAAAAAATTACATTACTTTTTATTAAAACCCCTTATTATTATTATATAATATATATATATTTTGGTTAATCATTTAAACGGTATTTTGCTTTCTATCAACTAGACATGTAAAACAAATAAAAACAACTTTCTATTAAATATTAAAAACATTTTCTTAATGATAAAAATACCTAAAAATTTATAGTAAAATTCTGTTTGGGCCAACTCATTTGAAACTTCTCACTATCCTTTATATTGAATAATAAAGTGAGCATGTATTTTAACATCCAAACTTGTCACAATTAAAATTTTTAATTTTTCCTTTAGTTTAAAAAAAAAAAAAATTCAATCACAAATCAAACATACCCTTACTAGTTACTACTCAATAGACAAAGAAGGGAGAGAAAGAGATTTCGTTCATTAATAAGCTTTATTATATGTATATATGTTGTGCGGTAAAAACCTAGGGCATGGATATGCACCACGTGTCCGAATAATTAGGTTAACTTTAATTACAAGTGTATCATTGTAACAGTATATAAACAAACTTTCTACCCTAGTTTAGGGATCCTAAAATCATACCACATTAAGAGCAATCAATAATTATTTTTATATTCAAGAGAAAAAAACACACAATAATATAAACACAGTGAACGTAAGATTTGTATTACATCTTAACCACTTAAGAAATCATTTTTGCTTTCCTCTCTTGAGTGTGGTATCGCTTTTATCTATTTGATTTCGATTATCTTCTCTAGTGATCCAGCATCATATCCGTGGGTTTCATAAAAACTTCTGGGTAGATTCACCAAAAAAATCGTACGCATATAGAAATAAGTTACTTAATTATATTAATCCAATCAAATCTTATTAGATTGTATTACATCACATTGTTGAGTTAGTAAATAACCCTTATTTTAAATTGATGTTAATTTATTATTAATTGTCAATTCATAATGAGCCAAGTCTTAACACCATTTGTTTAACTTTAACTACTTATTTTTTATGCTAATTATTGGACTACATAATAGGGAGTAAACTTTGTCCTTTTTTTAATTAATTTTTTTTTTCTTTTTATCTCTTTTATTTTGGCTAAATTTGACAATAAATTTTGGCCCTAAAAAATAGCCACAATAAGAACAACTATTTAGGGGTCAACAAAATTGGTATAATAAAATAAAGAAGAACTTGTGAGTGCCAAAGTGGAATGTTAGTGGTTGGCACATTATACAACAACATATTATTACAATAATTATCACTATTTTCCAATCATGTTGTAGCCTTTGACCACTTTTATTATGAATCCCAGTTGGAGAAATTGGGCTGACATACCCAAAAAAATAAAATTAATATTATATATCTCTAAAATTATCAAAAAATTCCTGAGATTATATTATCTATATATACATATATATAAATAAAGCATTATATTAGCACTAAAAACTATCACAATAAAGGATTTTCGATACATTTTATAATAGACAATAGCTTAATGTTAATCAATCGTACATGAATAAATGAAATAAATAGACTAAAAATACGATATTAAGACTTGTTTTGTATGTAAAAAAGAATCAATTATGTTTTTACTTGATTTAAAAATATTACCAAATCAATTAATTTAAAAAAAAAAAAATTAATGATGTGAAATTGAATGTAATAGAGGTTATAAATAAGATATACTTTATATTGAACTGAAAGAAACTTCTTATAAGCAAGGTTTTTAGATTGGACATGCACTCTGGCACTGAGATTGGCCCAAGAAAATCCCATTCATATAATAAAGTAGAACATGTATTGGGCTGAAAGGCCCAATTATGGCCCAATTAGACTCAGCCCATACATAAGTTCTATTTATTCTAGGGCTTCATTAGCCCACTGGGCTAATGGCTCACCCCTAGCCCAATGTAAAAAAGAGTAATCTTATCCAAGCCCTTCTTTCATATATGTACAATTCAATATATATATATATATATATATAATTATAAATTTATACTTAAATTTATAATACCCAAATACAATTTTATATGACTTCAAACCTCCAAGTAAATATGGGCTTGCTTATTAGATTGGATTGGACCGAACGTGATAATAAGAAATAATTTGAGTGGTTAATACTATTGTATGGTCCATTTAATAATTACATTTTCTCTTTTTTTTTTTTTTTTTTCAAGAAAAACAAATGGAAGACAATATCAAAACCTACTTTCTAAAAAATTGTGAATGAGAATTGCTATCTTGAATAATTGTTATAAATAATTATACTTATTTATTATTATTGTTATCAATTTAAAGGTCCACATATTAAAAATGGGTTCCACCAACAGTAAATGTCCAATTTGTCATAGAGCATTTTGGATGGAACCTGAAAAAATAATGCTCAAACTCTAATTAATGCTTGAGACAACAATTGTTTGTCGTTTCATTCTATGTGATTTTGTCTATTGAGTGTGAACCCCAAATTCATATGAATTTATATTTAGAAATATATAATTGAAAAAGGGTAATATCATAATTTCCATAACGATATTTCGATAAGTTATAACAATATTTTGGTACTGAGTAATGTAATGTAAATATATAATGTTGACATTCAATATATACTTGTTATATGTTGAGTATTATCATAATATTATAATATATCATCTCATATTTAAAAAATATATATATAGTAATTTTATCCCTCGATTTTAATACATCTATATCCCAGCTACAATATTAAATTAAAAAGAGAAAAATCATTAAATAATATGGTGTGAAATCATGTGGGAACGAGGTGATTCTTCTTCTTGCTATTAATAAATATATATAAAATATTTAAAATATAAAATAAATCTATAAATTATAGAGTGAAGAATCAAGATCCTAACAATGTGGAGACTTTCTGAAATGGTCCAATTTTTAACAGGCTCAGGCTCAGGCTCAGGCTCAGGCTCAGGCTGTATATAGCCTTTCTTCTTGGAATCATTGACATTTCTAAAAAAATTTCAGATCCCAAATTCTGAAACCTGAAAAATAAAATTTAAAGCTTTGTTGGGTCCTTGACATGGGGTTTCTCACCTCTTTGTAAAGTCTACATCTAACATATCCCTTTTGTCAAGTTATATTTATCATTTTTTGAAGCCTTTAGTTGCTTTTTTTTTTAATTAAATTAATTATTAAAATAACTTGTGACACTTTGAGTCTCAATGTTATTTTGGTATTGGGGTTTCTTCGTTTATTATTATATTATTTTTATAGACATAACAATTTTTTTTTTTTTTTATGAATTTGAAACTTTTTATTTTTTATGTTGCTTGTGTCGGCAAAATTTTATTTTTTTATCGGAACCCTACATAGGAATTTTGAAAGAAATAAAAATCTAAGAGAGTTGATTTTGGTTTTCATATAATTTGGTGAGATTTATGAACTAACCTTTGACATTAAAATCACCTTAAGACAAAGGAAGTTGTTGATAATGGGGCAAAATGGGTTGGATTAGTTATGTTTAACTCTCTTTTCAACACCAAAATATGGAAAAATATATATATATATATATATATCAAATTTTTTTCTTCTATATTTCACCTAATTTGATATTTTTTATGTCAAATTGTTGTTGAAATAAAAAAGTGAGTGAGTTAGTTATTTATAATTTGACTTCAATATTCATAGTTGACTTGGTTTTATTAACTTTGACATTCTATTTATGAGAAAACTTTGTAGTAAAATGAAAATTTTAAGTGAGAGTATTAGTTAATTCACTTGGTTAGACCTCTTTAAAAAAAAAAAAAAAATCTCCGAACTGAATTTCTTATAGAACAGTTTATTAACCTTAGGGTGCGTTTGGTTCGAGATAATGTAAGATTACTCCGGTAATCTATAACCCGGTTATTACTGTATTTGTTTGTCAAGTAATCAAAGATTCTAGTAATCTTCTAATATCAATAGTGATTACTGCTGGTGATATATGAGGTTATCACATTACCAACCCAGGGGGTGGTATTAAAAGAATATCAAAGTAATCCAATTTTTATACTAGTTTCACCCTTTAGGCCCGTTGATTCAAGAAATGTTTTATTATTTTAGTAATAAAATTACCAGAAAGATATATTACCTTAGTATGATTATGTTGTATTACTGAGAATGTATTTGGTTGGAAGCAGTAAATGAGAGATTGATATGTTTGGTTGGGAGGATAAATTGTTCAGCAAGTTATTTAGATTACTAAATTACCCTCATTGTTAAATACTATTATTTTTTGAATAATTTTTTAACCCCCTATATTTAAAATATTAACAAAATCACACCCACCTAAAACTTTCATTTATAACAAAATCACCCCCACCCACCCCAAGCCACAGCCGGTACTCAGCCACCACTGCCAACCACAACCGGAATGGTGCACGATTGGCCAGATTTTGCCGGTCATGCCCCAGTAAGGCAGTTTTCGGCCATGGATCAACCGCCTGCCACCGTCGGAATGGTGCACGACAGGCCAGATTTGGTCAGTCATGGGTCGGTAAGGTCATTTTAGGCCATGGATTTGCCAAATATATGATCGTTTCACGGCCAAAGGTCTGGCCTTTTCATGACTAGATTTGTGGCCCTTTTTTGCCATGGATCTAGCTGTGAAAAGGCCAGATCTTTGGCAGTGAAATGACTATAGATCTGGCCGTTTTCTGCCATGGATTACAGATCCATGGTTGAAAACGGCCTTACTGGCGTAAAGCTGGCCAGATTCGACACGTTGTGTTTCAATCCAGCCACTGTTGACGGCGGCCGACGGTGGTGGCTGGTAGTGGCTTGGGGTGGGTGGGGGTGATTTTGTTACAAATTAAAGTTTTAGATGGGGGTGATTTTGTTAAAAATTAAAGTTTTAGGGTGGTTGGTGGCTTTGTAATTATTAATAAAGGAAAATTTAATTTTGTTCAAATATTTTAGAGTTTAGAGGCATAATGGGAACAAAAAGGGGTAAATGGAGGTAAGTTTTAATAACAGTTTCCCCCAATGGTGCGTTTGGTTCGGGGTAATATTAGATTATAGGGGTAATAAAACTTAAATTGCTCAAATGACGATGTTTGGTTGGCAAGTAAAAACAGATTACCGGAAAAAAACATTACCAATAGTGTTTTTGGAGGGTAAGTTAGGGGTAATATTATACCCTTGGGGGGAGGTGTTTATAAAACTTACCCCTCCCCTTACACTTTTTATTCCTATTATGCCCTTCAACAGTAAAATATTTGGACAAAATTAACCTTTC
>WYDK02118171.1:3609456-3619787 GCA_009867345.2 Toxicodendron radicans
TGTTCCAAGATATTGAGAATTTTTTAGATATTAAATTTAAAAAAGACAAGAAAATCTATAATATATCTATCAAAAACTTTTGTAGTTACTTTTTAGATAATGAGAATTTTTTAGATATTATTAATTTTTTTTAGATATTGAGAATTAATATAGATGGGTTTATAAATATTTACATAATTGCCCCTATATTATTTACTTTAACACCAAAAATTTATCTGTAAAGAGGATTTCTGTTATTACTATAACTACATGAGGATATTATTATTTAATTATACTTTAGGGGAATTATTGTTATAAACCCTACAATATATAGGTTTAGTGATACAGTAATACTACGAACACCGAATGAGTGTATCATTATTTTGTTTCGATTGACGTGGAATCATCTATGTCAGAAAACTTTACACGCCTTCAATGAAGGAACTGTTGTCTAACAAATATAGGCGATCGTTCATCAAATTTGGATGATCATTCATTCGCTATGGACAGTCGTCCAACAAATGTAGTCCAAAATGACATTGAACGCTCGTCAATAGTGAATGAACGGGCGTCCAATGGTAATGGATTATGGACGTCTGTCTATTATTAAATCGCAAATGGATGTCTGACCATTTTAAATGAAAAATAATATATATATTTTTTAAAATTCTTAAGATTTAGAGTAATACTATGGACATTGAAGGTTGGTACTGAAAAATTGTATCGAACGATGTGGATTCTTTCACGTCAAACCATTTTACGTGTCACATTTTGGAACGGTTGTCCAAAAAATTTGATAGCCGTTCAATAAATATGTTCAGAATAATTATTGGACGTTTGTCCAAATTTAAGGGATGAACATTTATTAGTAATAGCAAGCGTCCAAAAATATGAACGCCTGTACAAAAAAATTGGGTATTATTTGAAAAAAATTAATGCTGTATTACTTGGCCGGGAGTTCAAATTGTGGGACGTCAGACGGGCTTCCATTTGTCTGAAGTGATTAACTTTTGTGACATTTCATCAAAGAATTACAAGGCACTTAAGATCCATATACACCCACGATTAATCTTGATAAACCATTAATAATCACAAATCATAAAATAGTATAAAAATTGAGATAAAGCTGAAATGAAAAGAGAATTCTCATCCAAGTAACCACATATCATAAAATATTATAAAAATTGAGATAAAGCTGAAATGAAAAGAGAATTTCAAGTAATTCAGCATTTCAGACAAATGGACACCCGTCCAAAATTTTGATGGGCGTCCATTTGTCTTGTACGCCCGTCCAAAATTCAGTATTTATTTTTTTTAAATAATACCTAAATTTTTTGGATAAGCGTCCATTAATACTGAATGTCCGTTCCTTAAATATGGATGAACATCTAATAGTTATTCTAGATATATTTATTGAACGACTGATAGTTTTGAAATATTTGGACAATCGTTCCAAAATGTGTGACGCATAAAATGTTTTGATGTGAATGAATCTATATCGTTCGATATAATTTTTCGATCCTAACATTCGGTGTCCATAACATTACTCTAAAATTTAATATATGTAATTAATCCTAAGTTCTAACATCAGTAAAAATTAGTGGTCCAGAGCAAGAATAAATATTTATGTGGGTGGCGGACCCTATACTAATATTAATATATTAATATAAACAACTTGCGTTTAAATCTCTTTTCTTAAACCCCCATTATTTTAAAAACATTTCTGTCTCTCTCATTGTTTTCTAAAAGGCAAGCCATTGGATTATTTAATTTTAAAAAAACAAATTTTGCAATGGACAGTCATACACTGTTAATTCTATTCTATGACGGATGTAATTATAAATGAACTATTGTCCACTTAAAATAAATATTTGTTTATTGTTATTTTGAAATAGATTTGAAGGATGAATTATCCATCAAATATAGATGATGATCTATAATAGTTGGACGATCATTTATTGATGATTGAAGAGTGAATATTTTTTACATGAACGATTTCACGTTATTCAATACATAATTTTAGCATATAAATTCAGTGTTTATAATATTATTGTTAATATAATATATTGACCATTATAAGTGACAATTATGATATTTCTAAATTAATTTTGTGTTAAAAAGGTAAATTACCTATTGAAAATACCAAATCAAATTTGTAATAAAAAGACACCGTATAAACGGTCTTGCGAAAGGATAATGATCCACATCTGAACTCTCCAGTCTCCAATGCATGTAAAATAAATTCAAAAGTCTAGAGTATCTCCGAAATAGCGGCTATTATAAAACAAACACTCTCCTTTCTCATTCAGTTTTGACTTTTGATTAAAAAGAAAAAAACCCTAAACCCTTAAACATTAACAGCATGGTCTCTTTGCACAACTGATTTCAACTCTCTATCTCCATGCCCTTCCTTCGAAGCTCTCTTCGTCTCCGCTCTTCCTTTCACGTAATATACAAATTTATATTTTTGTGTAATATTATCGTGTGTAAATCTACATGTAGTATAATTAAGATTTTGAATCAGAAAGACCGTTACATTTTTTTTAATTTTTTTTTTATTGCAGAGGAGGAGCTTTTCTCATGGAGCTCCAGAAGGTTTGTTCTGTTTTGTTTTGCTTCTTTCTTTTAGCTTCGATATAGTGGCGATACAGTTGATTAATTGATAACGTAGAATCTTGATTAAGTATTGTTTCGGAAGTGTGTTTGTTGAGAGTGATTTTGAGATGCTGAGCCTTTTTTAAGTACTTAAACAGCATTCTGTAAGACTAGTTAAAGCTGTTTTCTGAAACTGTACTTAATTTATGGAAAATACTGTCAAATACTTGTTTGAAAAGTAATTCAAATGCTTTTTTGTCTTCTTTCTGAAAGTGTATCTGTTAAGTGCTTTTTGATCTCAAAAACACTGTGGAAACACTAGAAAATTGACACAAAGGTTCTTTTAGTGGTGTTGAAAAACTCTCCTGAACATATGATTGATCATTTTTATGTATCTTAAATGTATAAATCCATTGGTAAAATTGCTGGCATTTACTTCAATTTTTAGGTTTTAGTGGAAGCTTTTCGTGCGACAGTGCAATTGTGTCTCCTGAGCAAACTGTTGCGAAGATTGAGAGGGAAATTACACAAGTTACTGATAATTTGGGTATTGATAATGAAATAGCTGATATTCAGCGTGAATTTGATGCTGCAAAGCTGAATTTTCTTAAGATTCCCGAGGCATTGAAGGAAATGCCGAAGATGAATCCTAAAGGTTTGATGGTGCTCTGTTATGTTTAAGCTAAACCTAATGGTATCAAATTTTTCGTTCCTGGATCTTCTGTTGAGTGTTGTTATTGTGTATGTTGTAGGTATATATGTGAACAAGAATCTGAGGTTGGATAATATACAAGTTTATGGATTCGACTATGACTATACTGTGGCACATTACTCATCTAACTTGCAGAGTCTAATATATGATCTTGCAAAGGAGCATATGGTCAATGAGGTTAGTTTAGGCCTGTTGACATAATGTTGTTACACAGTTGATTTTGATTTTTTAGTGCACGAAAAAGTATAGTTTAACTTTTTTGTGGCTTAATTTTTGCAGTTTAGGTATCCTGAGGGTTGCATGAATTTTAAATATGACCCAACTTTCCCGATCAGAGGCCTCTACTATGATAAGCAGAAAGCGTGTCTGTTAAAATTGGATTTTTTTGGTTCAATTGAGCCAGATGGATGCTACTTTGGTCGTCACAAGGTATTTCACAGTTAACTGTTTTGACATGAATTTCTGCCTGTATTTAATGTGCCATATTTTTGTATATTGTTGCTTATTTAGGTATTCTTGCTTAGGTTATCAGATTATCTGTCCTCACCTCTAGCTTAGTTTAAGAGAACACATTCCATAATACCCGAGGATTTCAGACGTAGTTCAAGTAAGAAGTTCATAATTCATTCATTACCGAGGCTTGTCACAACAAATTCCTATGATAAGTTGTGTTTTGAACGTAGAGAAATTGCAATTAGGATTGTGTAAAGAGTGGATTGAGAGTTGATGCTCTATATGTATTCACTATAAGAGGTACAACTTAAATGTCAAAAAATTAAGAGCTTCTTATTCTTGTGAACAGTTGCAAACGGAAAGATACCCACTTGTTACTGCCACTGCAAAGCCAGGATAATTAAATTATCACCATATCTTTAGACAACCAAGGATTCTTGGCAAAGAACTTGGCCTTTATCTGTAGATAGATCCAACCTGACAAAAACATCAAGAACTCAAGATGTGTAACATTTCAATCAAATTCTTCCCTTTTTAGGTATGTAAGAAATATGATGAAACTAGTCAAAAACATAGATAGAAGAAGTATTTGATTTGAATTTCAATATTGAGATTGTGTTTTTCTTTTATTGTTTCTTATTCTTTAATATTCTTTACAGTTAAGTAAGAAGGAGATAGTGGAGATATATGGCACAAGACATATTGGCCGTGATCAAGCTCGTGGGCTTGTTGGATTGATGGATTTCTTCTGCTTTAGTGAGGTATTGCTACTGTAACGCTACTTTCTATAGTTGTGCAGTGATGGCTTTAATAAGTGGACAAGTTTTCAAAGTGTACTGCATTACATGGGATTGATGGTGTTTAATGGCAAATGCAAGCTGTAGTTAATATCTTTGAATGTGGGGTAAATACATTGAGGCAGTTGATGGATATGTTTGGACACAACATGGACATGTATCCTGGTTCTCTTTTTTCTATAGCTCAAAGGAATAATTCGTTTTATAAAACTATGGCAACACTTGCTATAGAGATGTACAAGCACACATATACAACAAGAGAGAGGAAAACTAATATGGATGTTGAGATAAAATAGCCAACTACTTACTAAGAGTTAAAATTAATCTTCATGTATTTCATTATTCCATTATAATTATAACTTCTAGCACCTTAAACTTTTTCTTCATATGTTTCATTATTCTTATATTCTATAATTAAAGTTTTCTATTGGCTTCTTCTGACTGCATAGACTTTTATGAATCTCGCATAATATTTTCCTTTCCTCTATTACTTTGAAACTCCTAAATGTATTGCTTCATCATTATTGTGTAGGCATGCCTTATTGCAGATATTGTGCAACATTTTGTTGATGCGAAACTAGAATTTGATGCATCCTACATCTATCATGATGTAAATCGCGCAATTCAGCATGTCCATCGGAGTGGCTTGGTTCATAGAGGAATGCTTTCTGATCCTTATAGATATCTTGTTAAAAATGTAAGTCATAATTATTTTCGTGTTGTGTTTGTTAGGTAATAGTCTAACTTATAATTAGCGATGTCAAATAGGTCAATTTGCCACCTACTTTAAGGTCAATAGATTCATTAAATTATATCATGCACATTTTGTGCTGTAATAGAAAATTATGTATTATTTTATGCAAATTATATTTAGTCGTATAATCTTAATCATGCTAACCTAATTTACCCCTTTGACATCTCTACTTATAATGGGATTACCTCCTGTATGACTTGAAAGAAACACTATTAAGAATCTATATATGTTGATCTTGTGGGAATTTGTGTTCATGCATATATGGTCCATGTTTCAGGGCCAGGTGCTTCGTTTTCTCAGGATGCTGAAGGAGAAGGGAAAGAAACTTTTCTTGCTGACTAACTCTCCTTACTATTTTGTGGATGGAGGGATGCGTTTTATGTTGGAGGTACTTACATTTAATTCCATTAAAAACCTTGAAAATGACATTGAAGAAATTGAAGTGTTTTATCCCATTTTCAACTCATAGTATTGCCACTGAACTACTGGGAAATGATTTCTTTTGTATGTTAATTTGTTAAATTTTAACATGGTATTAGATTGATTTTTTTTGCATGTTAATCTGGTAAACTCTAACATGGCATTAGAGTTAGGTTGACCTGATGGTCTTGTGTTCAATTCCTCCAATTGCAGAAATTGAGTTACAATATGATGTATTTGTGTTTATAATTGTGTTGATTCATGTGTCTTAAACACAAGGTGGTTGTTACAACTTCAATAGTATGGTTACTTGACATGTGAAAAAGAAATAGGCATCATTTTAATGTCAGTGTGGTTATTTGGTTTCTATTTCAAACTTCCAAGATTGTGGTCGTGACTGGGAATTATATGTTGAGTTATTTTAATTCTCACAACATCTTCTTCCTGTTGTTTGATATTTCAAAACGTTCTTTACAGGACTTTGTGAGATTTTCATTATGTATTGATTTTATGGGTCTGTGATAGGAACCCATTCCCAACTCAACATACCACAATAGAAACAACAAGCAACAATCGAAATAAACCCTGAAAAATAAGCAATAAACAGTAGCCAAAACCCAGAAATTAATAGACAATTGTATTGATATTCCAGATCCTGTAAACAAAATACACAGAGAGATGCACTAGCAAACACTACTCAACAACACAAATCAAAATGAACAGCAAATTCAAACAAAAGAAATCAAAATAGTGCTGGATTGTTTTTCCTTATCTTCTTCATTGACCAAGATCACTTGAAACTGTTTTTCTCCGTAGCGGTGTCCCGGAGAGAATTTGGCGGCACATCGGAAACAAAGCCCTCTCTCTTTTTTTCGTTGAATCTCATCTTCCGTCATTCGCCGGAAAGGGTGTGTTCTTAATGGGATAAAATTGGAATCAGACGGCCGGTTCACTGTTGTACTTGAACTCCGGTAACCGGCGGTCGTTGAATCTCATCTTCCGTCATTCGTCATTCGCCGGAAAGGGTGTGTTCTTCGTGGGATAAAATTGGAATCGGACGGCCGGTTCACTGTTGTACTTGAACTCCGGTAACCGGCGGCTGTTGCAGCACCCGATGGTGCCTCTTTCCAAGACCGTCATGCAGGTGAGGGTGTGGTTGTGATCTCGGTTTATCGGAAGCGAACTGGATTTTTTGAAAATCAGCAGAATTGTTATAAAAGAATTGGGCCTTTTACCCGAATCCAATTGATCCATTTGTGCGCCCATTCCCATTTTCCTTCTATTGATTCCCAGGCCCAGTCTTCATTTCATCCTCAGCTCATAAGACCATGTTCAAGCCCAATTTTAGTTTGTCCAAGCCCATGCCTAGTTATATTTGTTTTCCCATATTTGCCTAGCCTAGATTTTAACTCATCCAAAGCCCAATTCTTTTCTTCAATTTGTTGGGCTAGCTCTCATAATTGAATCAAGTTGGTGGGCTGGGCTAATAGGATTTCAGCCTTGAGCCCGTTTAAAAATGCAACTACCAGGATCTCTTCTTTCTCTTTCACCAGAGGAGCTGATATCGCGTCAAATCGTCGACTACTCTTCCACCGTGCCTAGCTGTCGGATTCCCATCAACGCCTCGTAAGGACTTCCCTCCTATGACCCACTGAAGCGATGAAGCAGTGCCAGGTTAAAAGCCAACTAGGACGTCACCTACGCTTGGACCTCCATCCACTGGTACCAGTTGGCGGCGTCGTCGTCCATGCAAACAGCTGCCGCTGCAAGCTTCTCTAGTTGTGCTATTCTGTTAACATTGAAGTATCGCTAGACTCTGAACGCCCACTCATATGGATCTTCATCGGAAAAAATGGGGAGCTCGAGTTTCGGGCCACCCAGCGTGCCTCGATTTTGCCTGTAATTGTTGGAAGTTCCAGTTTCAATTTGATTACTCCGATTCCGATCCTGAACATTTTTCGATGACCTCGGTCTCTCTGGAGAACCTTCTCTTTCTCTCCTTCTGATATCTTCTTCGCCCTTCCTTTGCATCCAAGCTTGCATCTCCACTAGGCAATCCTTAATCGTACCACATCCACCACCAACCTTGACACTTCTCTTTCAACATGTTTTACTCTCACCTCCATTCTCGTCCAACCATTCCGCAAACTGAACTGCTCTGATATCGATTGATAGGAACCCACTCCCAACTCAGCCAACCACAACAGAAACAGCAAGCAACAATCGAAATAAACCCAGAAAAATAAGCAGTAAAACAGTAGCCAAAACCCAGAAAATAATACACTTTGTATTGATATTCCAGCAAACAAAATACACAGAGAGATGAACTAGCAAATACTACCCAACAACACAATCAATATGAACAGCAAACTCGAACAAAAGAAATCAAAATAGTGCTGGACTTCGAGGCCTAGCTCCTCCCTAAATACTAGACTCCAAGGGGTAGTTCCTCCCAATTCCTTCTATTTTCTTCTCTGATGCCGTCTATTCTCTTTTCTCTTCTTTTATTCTCTTGCACTCTCTCTCAATAACAGAATCCGCTCTCCTGTCTAGCCACTCATTGCCACCTTTTCCAGCCCAAAATCAACCTTAACACCTCATGCCACCTCATGCCAATAGTAACTTCCTGCCAGCTTCCCCATAATCCACTGTTTCACTCCCTTGTTTCTCCTATCATACACCAGCACTCTCGTGGTCTCATCAATCTGCTACTTAGAACCTTATAAATAATATAATTTCCAATCTAACCAATTGACGTGTGTTTTGATGAAGATAAAAGAAATTAGATATGAAGGACAAACTTTGAGAATGCTCTCTCTCTTGCAAATATTTTTGTTATATTGTTTGTTGTCTTTATATCTGTATTGGTTGATAGTAAATCTCATTGATCTTGTCATTTTCATTAGGATTCTTTTGGTTGTACAAATTCATGGAGGGAGCTTTTCGACGTTGTTATTGCCAAAGCCAATAAGCCAGATTTTTACACATCTGAGCATCCATTCCGGTTTGTAACTTCAACTTGTTAGTTCTGTATTTGTTTTTTTTTTTTTTTTTTTGCTGTTTTTTTGCTTTACCACTGGCATTGGATTGTGTTTAGTATCCTTCTATTTGATTTTCTTCGAAATATTAAGGACATATGGCAGGGTGTAAAATTGACATGAAAAATTCTCACTATGCTTCACAGTTAAACCAAGAGAGAAAAATTGTGCACATAGGAAGATCAAAAGAGAATGCTATTTGAGAGACATAATCGAATTAATACCTAATAAGTCGGGGTTCATTTAGTGTTTTTTTACCTATAAAAGACTTCAGAGTTCTCCTCTCATATTTTTCTTTTACGTCTTCTATGTTTTTTGCTTTGAATTATCTCACTACCTCCTATGCTAATATGCTGTTTGATCTATGGTCTGGAACTTCCATGTAGCTGCTATGATACAGAGAAGGACAATCTAGCTTTTTCAAAGGTTGACGTGTTTCTTCCCGATAAAATCTATTACCATGGATGCCTTAAACAATTTCTTGAAATTACTAAGTGGAATGGCCCAGAGGTATATATATTTTAACAAACAATTTAAGTGAGACATTTGTTTTTACTTGTTAAAGAAGTTGAAATTTTAACGGCTTTAATCACTTTAAAAGCTCTTTTTCTTGGCAGTTGGTATATTTGCCGTTTCACTTTTTAAGCGCATAGTTGCTTCTTTCTTTTGTTAATCTTCTTTTTCTTGTTAGGTGATATACTTTGGTGATCACCTATTTAGTGACCTAAGAGGCCCGTCAAAGGCTGGTTGGCGCACTGCGGCAATCATCCGTGAGCTAGAAGTATGTCTCTTTTCACATTCTTTCCGATTTGTTTCTTAAATGTTTGTAACTATCTATTTAAATTTAAAGTTTATCAATTGTGCCTTAAATTTTTTTTTTTTATCGTTAGCAATTACCTATATGTCTTCGATCTCAATATTGATTTTGATCTTGGTGTCAGTATTATCTGAAATTTGATTGCATTTTTGCGGCTTTCATTAAAATCAATTGCTATCTGCATCTTGATAGATAGAAAATTGTTTTTAAGCCATGACCGATCAATAAGTCCCTAGTACTTGTGGTGAATTCATGTCAGAAGAGAGGAAGATTTAATAGAAAAAGCGTCAAATTAGCCAATTTTAAAATCTTTTTGTCGGCAAAAGTTTTTCTTTTTTGATAATTTATATTAAAAGCTACTTGACTAGGTGACAGTATGAATAATGATATTTGTTATAGAAAAGTTTGTGCAATGCGATTCTAATTGTAAATTTCCCTGTGAGATATCCTTGCGTTTCATTATATTATTTAGGGAACCGACAGGTAGAACTGGAATCGAAAGCGAAGCATACCTGGAACCGGCCTTGTGCGGGTCCGGCTTCAGTTCCTTTTCTTACAGGAACCAGAACCTGGAATAGGGATCGAAGTCGAGTACCTGGTATGAAACCTATCTTGAAACCGGGATTGAAACAAAATATCAGTAAAGAATGGGGGTCTATTGCAATTTTGCATGTTAAAATTTCAAAATAATGAAGATACACGTGGGTGACATGACGAAGTGGGTAGAGACCTCCACTTGGTCAGTACATTATATATATATCTTTCT
>WYDK02118171.1:3692154-3702190 GCA_009867345.2 Toxicodendron radicans
ATTCAAAGCCAACTAGATAAACCAAGGGATAAGTTGGGTCTCTCAAGTTTGTCACCAAAAGAAAGCAACTCATGAAGGCAATGAAGCCAGCTCTTAAAGTTAAAACTTACTTCTAAAGCAAACATGATTACTTGTTTCTCATGCTCTTTGGAGAGCTACCAATTTCCTTGCTTGCATATGAAAATATGTAAACTCTTTATTATAAATGGAAATGGTATAACGAACAAGAATACTCATAGTTTCGTTGCGTTACAGATTTGATAAAGTTATCAAATTGATAAACGTTGTTAAACTAGAATACTCAACAAACATAACCATTCAGGATCTCAATCTAACGTTGATATGTTATAGATATCACTCATTGATATGTTATGATATATTTAACTTTCTAATCAAATTTAACGTTTGAACTTTCAAAGTTTACAAATTTAACGTTTTCTTCTCTCTTTTCTCTTAATTGAGTTTTTTTTTTAAGGAAAATTCTTCGTTTTTGACTATTAAAAATGTGAATATCATATTAATAACATTATCAAACCAATAATATTTGTTCGATCGCAGTATATACAAATCGGTATCAAAATATCACCCTTATAATAAGAAATATATTTACAAAATAAATACCATGCTTCAAAAGCAACCCAAGAAGCAAATGGACAAGAAGGGTTCCCAAATTTGCTAACAATTGAAGGCAATTCAAGGACCATGAAGACCACTATTATGAATTTAACTTGTTTTTAAAGCAACTTATTTTTTGGTTTTTTGCCCATGCTTTGAAATCTAGTTGTTTTCACTTTTCAGAATCCCTTCTTGGCAAAATGAAATCTAAAATCATTGAAATTGTTGGAGTCAATTAGTGGATTGGGCCTTTGGGCTTTCTCTTTTGTTTGGAAGATTTGAGTTGGGCTCAAAAACTTTTTGGCCCAATAGTAATTTTCTATTATTAACTTGTCACAATTTTGACCACAAATTTCTTGATTTTAACCTTAAAATTTAAAATCCTATTCCAATGAATCCCCATGAATTAATTCTATAAATAATTAAATTTAAAGTAATAAAAATTTGTTTAGGTTACTTATTTGAGATTATATTATATAGTTTTAAGTTACTTTATAGTTTCTAAATACTAGTTTCAAATTGTGAATTATAAATGACCATTTAATGGCTTAAAGAGAAGTCATTTTTAGTATTTTTTTATTTATTTTTTGAATCATTTGATTACAATTATATAAATATGGTAAAATATTTTTCAATAAATTGCCTACAAAACATTATTTTAGAATATTTTTTTCAAGAAATTGAAGAAAATAATTTTTAAATAAAATATTTTATAACCAAAACTTGTCAAATATCTATAAATAAATAAAACCCAATTTTTTTTTTAATTTATGCAAATAAAATCATAAAATATTTCCAAGAAATTATCATGACTTTTAGTAAAACAAGAAAAACAGAATTTTGTTTTCTGACAACATCATTTGCTGCAAAAGATAAACTACTTTTTTATATAACCAACTTGTTATCATTGACTCCACCCCCATATAAACCATAAAGCTTCTATTTTTATGCCACTAAAATAACAACCCACAATATCTCCTCCTAGAATGGCCAATCCAAAAGGGTCCTCTTTTCTTGCTCAAATTGTGTTCATCTTGACAATTTCTTATCTGGGTAATGGTGTTTCTGTTGACCCAGTTGAGCAGCAGAGACTTGATAAGGTTCTGAAGCTTCCAGGGCAGAGTTTCAATGCCAGCTTTGATCACTATTCTGGTTATGTTTCAGTCAATGAAGAGTCCGGGAGAGCTTTGTTTTATTGGCTGATTGAAGCTGATGAAGACCCTGATTCTTTACCTCTTGTTCTTTGGCTCAATGGAGGTCTCAAGTTTTAACTTTTACATACCCTTTTTTCACTTATTTTATTTTCATTGAAATAGTTTTAACTCTTTTGCTTTTCAATCATGTTCTTAACTTTTTGATGGTGGGTCTCAAAGTTTTCAATTTTGTGAAGCACTTTTAGTTTCTTTCTTTCAATTACTGTGTTCTGGCTCTTTACCTTTTGATTATGCTGACTGTTCATGTATCTGAATATGTGAATTCATGTGTTTTCAGTATCATGATCATGGCGAGGTCATTTGACATATCATATTAGTAACATTAAACATAAAAATAGTATCATATTTGGTTCAATGGAGGTCTAAAGTTTTCATTTTTGTGTGCCCTTATTTAGTTTCTTTGATTTTAGTAATTTTGTTTGGTTTTTTACTTTTTGATTATGGTGATTAATCATGTATCAGGTATAAGTTACCAAATTTGTAGGTCTAAAGTATAAAAGTTTTCACTATCGTGAACCATTTTTAGTTTTTCTTTTCATTACTGTTGTATTAGCTCCTCACTTTATTGATTATGTTGACTGTTCATGAATCTAAATCTGTGAATTCATGTCTTATCAGTTACACAATCCCGGTAAAGTTACTAAAGTTATGGGGTTATGATACTCCACAAGGTCATTTTGATAACATCATTTTAGTAACAATCAACACAAAAATAGTACCATATTTGCCTTAGGTTTAAAGTTTTCATTTCTGTGTATCTTTTTTTTTTTCTTGGCATAGCTCTCAACTTTATTATTCAGTTATATGAGTTGATTCTGATTCAAGTGCTTTCTTTAGGGCCTGGATGTTCATCCATTGCATATGGGGAGGCAGAGGAAATTGGTCCGTTTCATATAAGACCAGATGGGAAGACGCTTTATTTGAACCCTTATTCTTGGAATCAAGGTAAGACATACCTGATGCGTTTTTCAATGAATCAATTTCTTAAATTGTCAGTTTTGTGCATGTTGAAGTGGTAACTGGAGGAGTAATTGTTGTGTTTGATTTGTGGAGAATGTGATGCAAGATTGATGCAGCAACATAATGCTCTGGTGTTTTGATAGGAACCCACTTTAATATCTCAAATAATTGGGCTGGGCAATGAGTCTTATTGGGTTTGGGTAGAACTTACTTTGGAAAACCGGCTTGTCAAGAGAGGGTGCCCAAGCCCTTAGAACTCACATGCCCACCCCTTTCCCTTCTAATGTGAGATTCCGAACATATCACCATGCTTCCGCAACCGACGTCCACGTTGACTACTTTACCACATCGGCCTCTTTACCTCTTGGGTGACTTTGCGGATCCCCTTATCTTGGGTCTCCATGCCCTTTTCTGTGGGTAGTAGCCCGGGCTCAAGGTCAGCCTGCCACGCAGACGTGGCCACGTAGGCGGACCATGACTCTGATATCATTTGATAGGAATCCATCCAATAACTCAAACAATTGGGCTGGGTAGTGTGTCTTTCATGAGCTTGAGTAGAACTCACCTTGAAAAACCAGCTTGCTAAGAAAGGGTGCCCAAACTCTTATAACCCACATGTCCATCAATTTCCTTTTCAATGTGGGATTCCTAACATGTTTTCTTAACGAAAATATAAAATTTCCTGCAAAAGAAAGGACTTAAGTAATGTATTTCTTTACCAAATCATGATTTTATTCTGTCATGTCTTTCTGTAAAATGATTTGAGTTTATTAAGATTCCAGATTACTGTTCTCCACATAGTGAGATTATTTACAACCTTATACATAATCTTCTCCAAGTTTGACACCAAGGGTTCCTTGACATTTTAGTCCTCGACTTGATTAGTATTAAGATTGCTCAAAACCAATTTGTCTGCATAAGATAGTGTAAAAATCTCTTGATAATGTAATTCTGGATTTATTTCATATTGAAGTTGCTCCTGAAAATGGTTATATTCAGTCCTTTGGATGTCAAATACTTGTATGTTGAGCATATATTTATATGCTCCTTTGAGTCTAATATGTTGTTTGTTTCTTTTGCTGATAATCAGATTGCCTCAGTAGAATAACCTGATTGAATATGGTTTTAAAATGTCTCACAACATTTCGTTTAGATAGCTGTCCTAAGAATATGCAAACCTTATGGGCAGATTTTCCAGAATGATTAATTGTTACTTTTCCTTCTTTCCCCCGTTTGAGTGAACGCAATTCTATCTAATAACTGTCATCACCTTGCAGTTGCCAACATTCTGTTTCTTGATTCCCCTGTTGGAGTTGGTTTTTCATATTCAAATACATCCGCTGACCTGTTGAGCAATGGTGATAAAAGAACTGGTAATGCTTCTTCCACTTTGTATCTTGAAGTTCTGCAATGAACTTCTGGTCATTGCTGCTGTCTTGTATATTAATTAACTTATCATCTTTGATTTGCAGCTGCGGACTCCCTAGCATTTTTACTGAAGTGGCTTGAACGCTTTCCACAGTTCAAAGGCAGGGATTTCTATATCACTGGAGAAAGTTATGGAGGTATGAAATATTCTATGATTTGTATCTCTTTTAGTCTACAAAAATACTGCTCTTGTTAATATACTATTTGCACCTTTTCCTAATCGATAACTATAACGGCTGAGGATTTGGTTAAAAACTTTAAATTTATTGGACCTTATAATATCATTTTAACTGTATGCGATGGCATTGGAACTTCAAAATGTTGTAAAATGTGTTCCAGGACATTATGTTCCTCAGTTGAGCCAAGCAATCGTGAGGTACAACCTAGCAACTGGGGATAAAACAATTAATCTGAAGGGTTACATGGTATGGATTTTTTTATTGAAATCGCTATGGGTCATGGTCATTTGGAATGGTGTGAACAGATTAAAATGTTAATTTGCATTTCTAATGCAGGTGGGAAATGCTCTAACTGATGATTTCCACGACCACTTGGGGGTTTTCCAGTTTTTGTGGGCAGCTGGTCTGATATCTGATCAAACATACAAACTACTGAACCTTCTATGTGATTTTCAGTCATTTATTCACAGTTCAAGTTCTTGTGAAAAGATACTAGATATTGCTAGTGAAGAAATGGGGAACATCGATCCATATAGCATTTTCACTCCTTCCTGCACTGCTAATGTTAGCCAGTCAAATCGGCTGCTGAAAAAAGTGCATGTGAGTACATGCTTTGTCTTTGAGCGATGCCTCAATATTTGATAACTTTTCAGATCATTATTTGAATATTTCATCTTATAGGCCGTTGGGCACGTCAACGAGAAGTATGATCCTTGCACTGAGAAGCACTCCGTTGTATACTTTAATCAACCTGAGGTTCAAAAGGCACTCCATGTTATACCAGCAGCAGCACCTGCAAAATGGGATACTTGCAGGTATACTGCTTTTAAGAATACTTTATTAATGGTTGGTCGGTTCCTTTGCTAGTAGTTAAAGGGGCATTAATAGCTCAGTGCTTAGTTTAGTTGGTTGCAAATCCATTTACAAAAAATGGATTAGATAAATAGTAGCTGCATGCCTCCCTAAATTTTGTTTCTTTTTACTATTTTGCAGTGATTTGGTAGGTAATAACTGGAAGGATTCTCCTCGGTCGGTGCTGGACATTTATCACGAGCTTATACATCATGGACTTCGTATATGGATGTTCAGGTGCACTTTGACCTCTGCTTTTGCATTTTCAAATGTCTGTGTGGTGTAATTTTTGAATGTAGCTAGTAGCATTGTAATGACTCAAGTCCTGTTTGTTCTTCCATACAAAAGTGGTGATACAGATGCCGTTATCCCAGTTACATCCACCCGGTACAGCATAGATGCTCTTAAGCTTCCAACAATAACACCCTGGCATGCCTGGCACGATGAAGGACAGGTAAATACTCTCCAAGGAGCAATACTTGATTTTTTCTTACAGTGAAATGCATCATTCTATGAGGGAAATAGAGAATCTATTTTCGGCGTACAAATAGTATTTCCTCGGAATTAACATAATCTGTTGAACAGGTGGGAGGATGGAGCCAAGAGTATGCCGGACTAACCTTCGTTTCGGTGCGGGGAGCAGGCCATGAAGTCCCATTGCATAGACCCAAACTTGCTCTTACACTCATCAAATCCTTCTTATCAGGAAGCTCAATGCCAACCTTGAAACAAGATGTTGGCATCAGTGATTCCTGAAGTTCACTGCTTCTCTTCATCGTTGAAATGGATGATCAAAGAAGCACTTCACAGGGAATATAATATTTATGCCTTGCCATGGGGAAATCTGTAAAATCCAACTTACATTATACTCCATTTGCAGTTGAATTGTTAAATAAAGAAAACAGTTGGGAGATCATCCAAAGTCCCTAATTTCTTGTTATTTCTGAACTGATGCTTGACAAAATTGGATATGTTTGGTCACACTGTAAAACCAGTGACTAAATAACACAAACAAGATCATTACAGATTCAGAAATTCACACAGAGATATATAGTTCACTAAATCATGGATTCATGAAAGAATTAATTGTATTTCATTTACATAAAAATCAAATTGTCAGATGAGTCTTTGATTCATCATAAATCAAATATGTATAAAAGAATCAGTTAACTAATAAACTATAGTGAATCTGGCTAAACTATTCTGTACATCTCCAAAACTCAAGCATCAACAGATAGAAAAGGATGTTGCAGCAACTCTTGGGCAGTCCATCTGTCTTCAAAATCTCTGATCAAACACTTGCTCAAGAAATCCCTGGCATTCTCTGACACATTCCTCGGAAGCGAAGGCAATTCCGCAGTGTAACCAATATGCTCAAAAAGTTCCTCCTTAGTCACATATTCCCACCCTGGTTTCCCACTCAACATCTCAATAACAACACACCCCAATGCCCAGATATCAGCAGGACATGCCAAAATCTTATCCGTCACCATCTCTGGAGACATATACCGATAAGTCCCTTTGTGAGAAATCTCCTGCCTGTCCTCGTAGTCCAAGTTCTTCGCCAGTCCGAAATCTGCTAGCTTGGCAATCAACCTCCCATCACTTACAGGGGCAAGCAAGATGTTATCAGGCTTTATATCACAATGAACAATCAAATTACTGTGAATAAATCGTAACCCTCTGACAATATCTCTGGTGAAACGCCTTACTTCTTCCTCAAGTAACCCCTTGAAAGAACCTTTCTTTATGTAATCATACAAACTGCCACCACTACAGAACTCCAAGAACAAATTGTAAATCTTTTCACTTTCGCCCTCTTCTGTTTCCATGTCTCCATAACATTTGATCACGTGCGGAGACTCTTTAAAGCGCAAAAAAATCTGTTTCTCATACTTGAGAGTGGCTGCCTCAGCCATGCTTGCTCTTTTCACAGCCATTTCAGATGGCAAGTCAGTGAACTCAGTGCCTCCGTTAATGGGATGTTTTCTTTTCACCAAGAAAACTGAACCGAACGCTCCTTTCCCAAGAAAACGCTCTCTCACCCAGAAAACCCCGTTCCAGTATTCACCATTATCAATCTTCTTCGTGGCCTTCTTCTTCCTGCTGAACTGCTTGAAGAAGTTTCTTTTGTTGTTAAAGGCCCATTTTTTATCACGCACAGTTTTCACAGATTCTGAATGCAATGAGTTCCTCATGGTTGATTTATAATTTCGAAAGCGGCAAGATTGAAGAGATTTGAGAGAGTTTTCGAAGGGAGAACAAACAGAATTTGGAAAATTTTTTCCGTTATTTCCGCTTTAAGCCATAGCGTGAAGTTTACGAATTTTAATATGAGTAGGTAATCTATTAAACTTCTTGGGTTTTCCCAAAATTAAAATATCAACGTTTTATTACTAGAAAACCCAATATGTTTGCCAAATTTCAAAATTACCCCTTGAAAAGTGTAACTGTGTCAGGCTGTCAGGTTTTTGATAATTTCATAAAGCCCAATTTTATAAGGAAATGGATATGTAATTAAAATATGGAAACCGAATACCAGGGACGGACCCCTAATGAAGTTTAGCGGGGGTCAAAGGTTAAAGTAGCTAGTAATTAACATAAATAAAAATAAAAATAAACACAAATATTTATATTAATAAAATTCTCATTAACTAATACATTTATATATGTCCTTGACGAGATTTCATCTTTTGAAAATATTGTATAATGACTTCATTATCAATACTTTCAACTAAATCATTCTCTATATACACAACTATTAAAATTTTACAGGTGCTTAAAGAAACATAGTGAAAGTCAGTCGAAATTACCCATCAGCAAAATATTATAAAGACATTCTAGAGAACTTAAATGAAATTAATTAAACATAACTCAATAATTGCATCAAATAAAAAAAGGAAATCAACAAATATTCTTACTGTTAAAAGAGGTTTTGAAAACAATGGTTATTCTTCAATTGAGTGATGGGGCACGTTGAGGCTGGGGAAGAGAAAAATAGGGGTTGGCGAGATGACGCGGGGCACGTTGGGTAAGAGAAAAAGTTGGGTCTAGGAACAAAAAAGGGGAAATATATTATTAGAGAAAGTCAAAACTTTTAATTAATTTAGTTTGCTTTAATTTTGTAATTTAGTTTTGTTATGGGGCAAAATTGAAAAAAAAAAAAATAACCCAAGTGGGGTCAGTTGACCCCATGTGGGTCTGCCCCTGCCGAATACAATAATGTTATGTTTACAACTAAGTCATACAAATCAGACATCAATCAGACAAAATTACTTAAAATTCATGTAAAATGACTACTATGTTTTACGTTTTTTGCCTCGTTGTATGTCAGGTTATATTACTCAGTTGTAAGCATAGCATTAGGACGCGAAAGCATAAGTTCGCAAGTTTTTTTTTGTTTTTTGGTAAATCTTTTAGTTTAATTTAGAGTCAAATTCCTATTCCGAGAGCAACTAACTAAATAAATTGAGCAAGTAAATTATCTTAAAACAGTACAATCAAAATCTTATTATAAATTAAAAATTAATTTTTATTCATATTCAAATTCAGGGATGAGGATGAGGATGAAGATGAAAGGGATTTGGAGGAGGGGATTCAAGGGATTTGGAGATAGAAACCAATTGCGTTAGATTCAACACCGAGTCAATCCGGGCCAATGATTGAAACCGGGTTTAGGGTGTCCTGAACCAAAGGGGTCGGTTCCTGATCGGACTGGTCTCATCAGCCAGTTTGGTTTAGGTTTTAAAACCATGTGTTTATCCCTAGGGTTTGGTCTACTAGTTCAGATCCTCCAGTTTAACCTATTGGTAGGACCTCCTTAATTTTATCATACAATATATTTAATATGCTATTGTTTTTTTCAATAAAGTTAGATTAATGTAATCTTAACAGGATTTTTGAGCTCGACATAAATCAGTTCGGCTTGACAAGCTCAACACTGTTTAAGGGAAAAGTGGAGAAAATGGAAAGTTTCAAGCTCAACATTGTAGCAATCGAGCCCAGCTCGATTAGCCCAAAGCTCGGTTCAACTTGGCTCGATTACAATTCTAGGTTGAAGAGGGTATTTTCAAAGATTTGAAAGGCTAGGATTTTGATTAGTAGACCAAAAACTTAGGGTGGATTAAATCTTTATCTGATAGTTTATATTATTAGATTATTACTTGATTTTCATAGGATTAAGATTACCTGATGTTCATAGGATTAAGATTAATTATTCTTCATCAACTTGAATTAGGAAGAGTTATAAGTTTCTATTGTTTTCTTAGTTCTGTTGATGATCATGATTATCAGTTAAAACAAGAGCAGTTGATGTAGAAATCAGTTTAGTCTTATAAACCTAATCAGTTCGTTAATTATTTGGATTTTTATTTGTATTTAATGTATATATAATGAATCTGTAGGGGATAAATCTACGGTTGAATGATTCGGTGTGATTGAGGCCACTGACGATCCGATGGACCTGCAGAAAAGAAGCAAACGAACATGAGGCTGACGGAGGACACCGGTGTGGTGTCAGCCGTAGACACTCCGACGCTCAAGTCAGTGAGATTGAAGGATTGTTTAGTAAAAGCTAAGAGCGAGAATGGTTTACCGTGACGGTGTTTGGCTAGGATTTGTTTGGTAAAGTGGTTGAAGCACAACTTTACGGAGGTTGAGGAAGATGAAGTTAGTCGGAACTATGCTTCACGACGGAATGGGGTATTGCGTTCTCAGAGTAAGAACTTGGAGAGGCTATTTGTGAATGAATAAACAGAGGGCATGCCTCTGTTTTTATAGGAGCTTATG
>WYDK02118171.1:3704453-3715492 GCA_009867345.2 Toxicodendron radicans
TGTGTTTTTTAAATTTTGTTACAAAAATAAATAAATAAAATATTATTTATAGAAAAATGTTTAAAAAAAAAAAAAAATTTTTATTTTAAAAAAAAAAAAAAAAAAAAAAAAAAAAAAAAAAAAAATATACAACCAAAGCATAAATTTAACTAATTAAATTATGCTTATTTTATCCTTATATCTATGTTGTTCTTATGTTATAAAATTATAATATAAGAGGGTTTGGTATAATATTATATAGTTTACATAAATGAGCTATAGTTTATTCTAAATTTGTTATATATCTTAAATTTTATATATTTATAAATTTATACCATATTTAAATGAATATCTCTTAATTTATTGTAATCTAAATTCGACAATTTTTAAACCATTAGATTACAAAAAAATTAATTAAAAGGCTATATTCATGCAAGATTAATAAATGTAAATGATTGCTAGTATAATGTGAGTCCTACATATAATCATCAAAAAATGTTAAGCTTTTATAAGCATGGCCCAAATATAAAGTGAAATTATACACATAAATGTTAGGGCCACTTTATAGTAAATTAACCCCAAAAAAAAAAAAAAAATGAAAGGAATTTATTGCTTGAAAATCCATCACAAATTTTGTATTATAGTTTGGATTATAATAATTAATTACAATATTGAGATTATGATTAAATCAAGTTAGTTTTTAAACAAACCTTTATCTCCTAGGCTTAATTGAAGGTTTAAGTTAAGAGTTATGTACAAGTTATTGATCATTAATTTTTTTTTTAGAAATAACTTTATCTCTACTCAAACATCTAAAAAAAAAAAAAAATTATATTTGACAGAGAATCCTAATTAATTATATATACAATGAGTATAATTTGTAATTATTTATGTGTTAAACTAATAAGACTCAAGTCAAATGATCGCTTCAATTACTACGACAACGGTATGTATTCATTGATTGATTGATTGATATATTAATGTCGTTATATATTTATGTATCTTACTGTTGTAATATACGTAGAGTATAATCCGTGTTTTTGTTATGTGTTAAACTATTGAAACTCTATCGCATATAAATAACCATTTTAAAAACACAAATACATTTATTGGTTTGACATATGGATGATGTGATATATTCGTTGTCAGCTAGACTTTTCTTTATTCGGATTTATCCGAGGACCAAAATGTTATTTAATTAACATTATAGGGAAAATTGTAATATATAAAACTTTGCATGGTGAAGTGAAATATCATAGTAGTAAACAATTACAATTTAAATAAATAAAATAACTAATAAATAAATTATAAAAAAAACCTAATTTCCAGTTCTTCAAAGCTTGTTGCTGACACAGAGAGAGAGAGAGATTGATAATTGAGGAACAGAGCTCTTCTGCTACGGTGGTTTGGTTACTTCTTGCAGAAGGTTCTCTGGGTCTTTTTTTATTCATTAAAAATTATATAATTTTAAAAAACAAGCCGTAGATTACGATAATACTTTGATACAACAACAGAGTATAAATCAAAGGGGTTTCGTGGGGAGAACCTGTAAGAAGGAATTTTACCGTTTTATTGATTCATATCTTCACGTAATCGCTTTAGGTTATTTTTTCTTTCTCCACTCTCTCATTAAAGGGCAAAAAAGGGGTCTTTTTAGGGTTTTGATTTGGGATTTTTTTGTTTGTGGGTGTGGTGAATTCGGGGCTAATATTTTTGGAGATAACTTGTGGGTCGTTTGGGGTTTGTGGTGGTTTTGAAGAATTTGATGAATGGTCGGTGACGATTAGGGTTTTTTTGGGATTATCTCTGGTGGGTTGGCTTTGGATTGAGGTGTTTTTGGAGGATTGTTGGTGGGTTGATTGTTATTGGCGTTTTTTAGGGTTTAATCTTTGGTGGGTATTGTAAATATTGGTTGTTTTTGCAGGTTTTGAAGTGGGTTGGTGATTATTCTGGGTTGTATCAAGGCAAAAGGTAAAAAAATTAAAAAAAGTTTGTATTTTGGTGAGGTTTATCTTGTAAAGGGCTTGAATTTGAACTATATTTTCTGTGTTTGGGCTTGAATTCCGTGTTGTGGGGATTTTGGTTTCTGAGGTTAAGATAGAGAAGATGAGTTCAGGTCTCACAGAAAGTTTGGTTCATGAGGGCAAACTTTTGGTTCATATTGCAGAGAATGGCCACTCATTTGAGCTTGAATGTAATGAAACCACGCCTGTTGAGGCTGTTATGCGGTTGATTGAATCTTTTTCAGGTATAACCTTTAATGATCAGCTTCTTCTCTGCTTGGACTTGAAACTGGAGCCCCAAAAGCAGCTTTCAGCTTACAGGCTCCCGTCTAATGATAAAGAAGTGTTTATATTTAATAAAGTGAGGTTGCAAAATAATTCGCCACCTCCTTCACCCGAGCAAGTTGATATACTTGAGGCTGCCGAATCTGTACCACCAGCTTCGTCGCAAGACCCTCACCCTTTAGATGATGCCTCGGACCCTGCTTTGAAGGCGTTGCCTTCTTATGAGAGGCAATTTAGGTACCATTACCATAAGGGGCACGCCATATATGTTCGCACACAAGCTAAGTTTGAGAACTGTGACCGGCTCTTGAGGGAGCAAAAGGTGCAAGAGAGAGCTGTGGAGGTTGCTAGGGGTAATTTGGAGAACTATTATAGGGTGATTAACCAAAATTATAATGAATTCATGAAGCGTTATTTCCAACAGTACAGGATACATTCTGATCTCTTGGCGAATTTCGGGAAGGAAATTGAGAAATTGAGGTCTGTGAAGCTTCATCCTAGTTTACAGACCCCTTCACGCAAGTGCTTATTGGATTTTGTGAAGGAAGACACTTTGCGGAAAGCAGCTGAGAATTGTAATAGCTCACACAGGCAGTTTGAGAATAAAGTTTCACAATTTAAACAGATGTTTGCCGAAGTTAAGCACAAAGTTGAGGACTTGTTTAATACCAGGACCTCCTTGCCCATCAAGAATTTAGAAGCAATGCTCAAAGAGCACCAGAGATTCATCCATGAGCAAAAGAGTATAATGCAGTCATTGAGGTTCGTTCAGCTTTGTTTTTCTCTCCTTGTTTTATTTTGCCAGTTAAAAACATTATTAATTGTTGTATTTAGGTCTATTTTATATATGACTTTCTCGGGCTTGTTTCAAGTTGCTTGATGAACTTAATTGTGCCTAGTAGCACGGCATTGTAAAGGGCCATGTGTACAGCTTGCCTTATTGTTTATCTATGTAACAACTTTTATTGGTATTGATGTTGCACAATCTTCTTTTTATCTGGGTTGGGATCCACATATTCTCTGATTTTGAGATCTTGGATACACCACTTGGTTTTGTTGTTTCTATGTCCTTTCCTGTTGATTTAAGTTATGATGTTTGCTTTTTGGAGAGACAACCTAGAATAGAAACGGGGTGGGGTTCTGGGGTTTAGTGTTGTTGTGTTAGGCTTTGATGCCCATAGTTGGGAGATGGAGATGTCATGTTGGGATACTGGGATACTTGATTTTCCCGTGGTGGCTCACACGGACAATTGGGTGCTAACCATATTGCTTTGGTTAGGAGGTCACCTGATACCCGCTCAGAGATAAATTGTCTTGGTATGTGTATGTTGCTGTGATAAGTTTTGAGATAAGTACACCTTTGCCTGAGGAATGAAATCAAGATTTTTTGTTGTATGCATAAAAATTGTAAACCTTCATTGTTATTTAAAAGTGGTTCTGATTCATTCAGAAGTTGAGATTATTAAATTTCACAAACTTAGCATTTTTTGAGTATTGCATAACGTTTTAAAAGTGCATGAAGTTCTGAAGATCATGATGCCAATATAATTAAACTCTTGTAGTTATAGTTGATAATTTGGTTTCTGTGTGTATATATGATGCCAATTTACTCGTTTTAGTAATTTACCAATTCTCTAGGTAATAACTAGACATGTACTATCATACAGCAAAGATGTCAGTACGGTGAAGAAGCTTGTGGATGATTGTCTGTCCAGCCAGTTGTCCTCCTCAATTCGCCCTCATGATGCAGTTTCAGCCCTGGGTCCTATGTATGATGTCCATGACAAGAATCACCTGCCTAAAATGCAGGCCTGTGATCGCTCTATCTCCAAGCTGCTTGACTTTTGCAAGGATAAGAAGAATGAAATGAACATCTTTGTGCACAATTACATGCAAAGGATAACTTATATTTCTTACATAATTAAAGATGCTAAGTTACAGTTTCCTGTTTTTAGAGAGGCAATGGTGCGCCAGGATGAGATATTTGCAGACCTGAAGTTGGTCCGAGGTATTGGTCCTGCATATAGAGCCTGCCTTGCAGAAATAGTAAGAAGAAAGGCTTCCATGAAGCTGTACATGGGCATGGCTGGACAATTGGCTGAAAGGCTTGCGACAAAGAGGGAGGTTGAGGTTAGGAGACGGGAGGAGTTTCTGAAGACACATAGTGCATATGTACCCAGGGATATATTAGCATCCATGGGTTTATATGATACTCCTAATCAGTGCGATGTTAATATAGCTCCTTTTGATGGTAATTTGCTTGATATTGACATTTCACATCTGGACTATTATGCTCCTGAGTATTTGGCAGGACTGTCTTCTAAGGGTGAGAAATCTGGAAGCTTAAGAGGTTCTTTTTCCATGTCAAATGACAGTTTACATTCGGCTGAGGCGGAAGAGATTGCAGTGGACACTCTTGAGAAAGATGACTCTGAGGGGCTCCTTGAGGGATGTGAGTTGGTTGAGATAGCTGGAACTAGCAGGATGGAAGTTGAGAATGCAAAACTGAAAGCTGAACTTGCTTCAGCTATTGCCAAAATTTGTTCTTTGTGCCCTGAAGTTGAATATGAGTCACTTGATGACGATAAACTGGATAGTATAATAAAGAATGCCACTGAGAAGACATTTGAAGCCTTGCATCTGAAAGACGAGTATGGAAAACATCTCCAATCCATGCTTAAGGCAAAGCAAATGCAGTGTGTTTCGTATGAGAAGCGTATACAAGAGCTGGAGCAGAGATTGTCTGATCAGTATTCAGAGGGGCAGAAGCATTTAGACAGTAAGGATTCATCTGATTTTTCCCTTTTGGGTGCGAAGCCTGATGATGGCAAACCGGAAACCTCAAGTGGTGGAGAAACCCACATTCCTTGTATATCTACTTCTGAGCCCATGGATGAGGTTTCATGTGTTTCAAATTCATTGGATGTAAAGCTGGGGCTTTTCAATAGGCAACCAAGCAAAGGTCGAGAAGCAGTGGATGAAAATATGTTGGATTCTTCTGGCACGATAAATCCACAATTAGATTCATCAATGGTGGAGCCACCTCGTGAAGAACTGCCTGTCGGTGATAGAGATGGGAAAGACAAGATGGCAGGGCAGTTGGGCATGTCCCTGACTAACAGTTCTACTGCTGAGAGCATGCCTGAGCGTCTGAATGTCTTACCTTGTGATGCTGCAGCTGATTTGAGGTTGGATTCTAAAGTTAGCAGTGATCTTGTGTTGGAGTTGCAAAGTGCACTTGCTGAGAAGTCAGATCAATTGAGTGAAACTGAGATCAAGCTTAAATCTGAGATGGAGGAGGTTGAAATGCTTGAAAGGGAGTTGGAGATGAGTCGGAAGCTCCTTGATGAATCTCAGGTAAATTGCTTATACCCATTTTGGTCTTCTAGCTCAATTATCTAGAGAATATGTGGGAATTTACTGTGTTGTGTTTCTGACAGTTGTTCCTTTTTCTTTAAAAAAATTTATTTAAATTTTGAATTTGCCTTATATTTTGCAAACTGCTTGGAGGAAGTTCCCTTTGCGCTTTACCATGCTTGAAAAGTTAGGATATTTTATTTATTATATTTACGGGTTAGATATTGGCGAAGCTCAGAGAAGCTGATATGGAAGGATTGTGATGGTTTACATAACCTATGGATTTCAGTGACCATTAAATAGACTACATAGTTTTAGATTTTCTGTCAATTGAGTTAAGAAATGGTAACAGGACTTGTTAATATTAATAGATATAAAGGATACACCTGGTCTTTATAGGATGAAAGCACATGTGTTGTCAATCAAATCGTGATTTATGGTATTTAGCATTAATTAGTTTACCCTATTTAACAAATCCTGATTATTGCTATTTAACAAAGGATGGATGATTTAAGAAAGTCTGACTGCTATGCATAAAAGTGAACTGATTGATTTTTGGGTTTGGGTGCTTATTATGCGACTTTGAATCTCTTCTATTCTTCATTCATGAAACACTTAGTAGCCAAGTATTCTACTTGGGTCCCTCTTATTTCTTTCTGCACTAGAAAATTCGGTCACTTATAAGCGCACATACTTTGCTATTTCATATCTGATCTGGCACCTTTGCAAAGACCTGATCAATTCTCCGTTATGCCTTCCATGTCCAAGTAAAAACAAGGGATTTTTCATATCAATTGAAATTGTTTCCAAATATCTCTTTGATGGTTTCTCCCCCATAATTGCATAAGGTTTTATTAAAGATGAGAGACGGAGAAAAGAGGATTTAACTGTTGATTTCATTGTCACTGACCATGTCTGTTTTAGTATTTCTTGTATAATATATGTTGCCTCCAGGTTTGTCTGAGGTTTGGTCCATTTTCTTGATGAGAATTTAGTCTCTCCCCTTGTCATGTTGAATTGTTAATGGCTCTAGTAATAGTTTTCATCCAAGTGTAAGTTTTTTTCTGCATGGAAACACCTCTTTGATAAATTTATTCCTGAAGATGTTTTAGTATCCTAATTTATAAATTTCTTCCTGTGTAACAGATGAATTGTGCTCACTTGGAGAATTGTTTGCATGAAGCAAGAGAGGAAGCCCAAACACATCTGTGTGCAGCTGATCGGAGGGCCTCAGAGTATAGTGCATTGCGTGCTTCTACTATCAAATTGCGTAGTCTCTTTGAAAGACTTCGTGCCAGTGTTTGTGTTTCGGGAGGGGTCGCTGGTTTTGCTGACTCCTTGCATGCCTTTGCTCAATCTTTGGCCAAGTAAGTTGATTGCTAGAGTTGTGTTTATGAACTCTCCTCCATGGCTTGCACAATGTTGTTTACTGCTCCCATGTGAAATTTTCAAATATGGATTGACCTCTTACAAGATATAAAAGATGTTTTTTTTTTTGTACTTTTTGATTGACTGTTGGGGAGGACTTGGTTTGGTTTGTGGGTTTCCCTATGAACTCTAAATCACTTGCAAATTACATATCAAATGCCTTGGAATATTTTACTTATTGGCCCATTAAATCTAAGAAACCGATTACAATTGCATTTTGTATATAATTTTAGACATAAATGAAGGCTTGAATTGCTATTTTTGTTTATTTTACTAACGATGGCGGTATGAATTGCTTTTCTTTGAAAAATTTGCAGTTCCACTAATGATAGTGAAGATAATAGTACTCTGGAATTCCAGAAATGCATTCGAATCCTTGCAGACAGAGTTGGTTACTTGTCTAGACATCGTGAGGAGCTACTTGACAAGTGCCGTCAGGTTGAAGTTGCCAATGAACAGCTTAGGACAGAATTGGAAGAAAAGAAAGAGCTGGTTAAAACACTGTTTACAAAGCATCAACTTGAGAAGCAGGTATCTTGTTCTCATATTCTTAGTTAAGTTTGGTGCATGAGTTTCGTTACCCAATTGTTTTTATCTTTTTCTTTTTCTTTTTTCCTTATAAAAAATGAATATATCTAAGAAAAGTGGTTCCATATTTTGCTTTAGGCAAACAAAGAGAAGATCTCATTTTACCGTCTAGAAGTCCATGAGATTGCTGCATTTGTTCTCAATGCAGCCGGTCATTACGAGGCAATCAACAGGAACTGCTTGAAGTACTACCTCTCTGCTGAATCGGTAGCCTTGTTTACAGAAAATCTCCAAAGCCTACCCACCTTCATCGTTGGGAAGATTGTGCATATTGAACACCAAACTGCAAAACCGTCGCTGCCTATTTCTTCAAGTAGGCCTGAGCCTGGCAAGGCAGATCAAATTGATCATCTGACTACTGACACCGGGACTGATCGCTTGACCTTGAATTCTGGATCAACTTCTTCTAACCCATATGGTCTCCCAATTGGCTGTGAATATTTCATAGTGACAGTAGCCATGTTACCTGGCACCCCCATTCATTCACCACCTCCTTCCTGATCTTGCTCCAGGCAGATATAGATGTGATGGAAGACACCAAGTGTATATACATAATATAAATATATTCTCAATATAAAGCACGCATGGAGAGAGTTGAACATGCATTTTCTTCTGTACAGCTGATGATTTAATTTAAGTTTAATCTCCCCTTTGTATATACAGAACTACTATGAAATCTCTCTTTAGTATGTACAAAATTGTGAATATTCATCTAGACCTTGATCCTTAACTGCCTTTTTACATTGCAAAACTTTATACATTTATTCAAGTTCTTTTAACTCCAGTAAATCTTCTCTTCAATCCATTACTGCATTACAAAGTTTACCAAAAATGCAGATAGAAGAATTGATATATGTGATCTCTTGATGTTTGTGTATATATTCTTAATTGATCTTGCTCATTACTTGCTTGGTTTTGCTCAACATCACAGCATTAGTTTTATGATTCTTTCATGATTTGAACTCTTCGAAGTTTTGAAAAATCTTATAAAACGTGTCTATTCATAGTAATATGTGGTTGAGATTTATTTCTATTTTTGTTCGATAAAAATCAGATTATGAAAGGATTTTTTATTGGAAAGCAAAACATTTGCAGGGTAAATGGCTTTACTGAAAATGAAATGTTCTTATACATTTGAACAAAGCTGGTGCTATGCGCATACACAAAAATTTTCACTCTGGCTTTATTCCTTTTGCATTTCGGTTGATTCATACATAAAATATAATATGTTCTCAATGAAAATATACATATTTTTACATCAAAAACTCCATTCTTTTCAGCAGTTGATTCCACAATCTTTAGGATCAGGTCCCCTGGCTATTGTCACAAAAGGGTCTATTCTCACCCAAACCAAAGAGAAGACTGAAGCGAGAAGAACTGACCATATAATAACGAGGGTTGGCGTCCGGTTTTGCCTCCCCATTAGACCTTTCAGGAAAGGATAGAGATGTGCAATAACCCAGAAGACAAAGAAGAGCTTTCCAATTAGAGGTCTTAGTGCCTGGTAACCAGTGTTTATGGCATCTGTGAAGCCTGCAACAATGCCGACAAGGTTGATGATCAAAACAGTGGTTGGAGGGATCAGGAGAGTTGTCCATTTGAAATTGTATAGCTCTTTTGACTCCTTATCATCAAATAGCTTGAATGTAACAGTGAAGATAGTGTCGACTCCAGCAAGGATTTTCAGCAGGCCTTGTACAACAGCGAAAAGATGTGAAGAAATGCCTCCAATTACCCAGAATTGCTCGTTTCGCCACCATTCTTCAATGGTTACTCCACTCCATCTCAGCTCAAGTATGCCACTGGCAAAGAATGAGATGAATAGAGCAACTAACAAGAGTCCTGAAAATGCACTCATCTGGATTGTGCAAGAAGCAACAAGAAGTTCATTAGCTGACAAAAACCAAGAACTATAAAGCAAGTACATGACTAAATGAGTTTCAGTTTCTACCTCTGACATGATGAATTTATCTGTGAGCAAGCAGATTGCAGGTAGGAGACAGTAAGTGAGAATTATTATAGAGGTGAAGGGATACATTGTTGTGTTAATATACGCAAAACGCTGAAGAAACTTGAGCTTTCCTTCCTTGAAGCCATACCAGATTGGATTATGCCTACTGAAGAAAATCTCAACAGAACCAAGTGCCCAACGAAGGGCTTGATTGAGCCTATCTGACAAGTTGATTGGAGCTGAACCCTTGAATGCAGACCTCTCTGGCATGCAGTAAACGGACCTCCAGCCTCTGGAATGTAGCTTGAATCCTGTGATGATGTCTTCTGTAATTGAACCATAAATCCATCCCAACTGCATTGGCAAAAGTGACCAAAATGTTCATTTATTTAGATTGATGTGAAGAACAATGGAAGAAACAATGAAATTCTAGGTATTGAGATTACCTCAGTTCCCCATTCAGTTCTGTCTTCATAGTCACAACTCATTACATGAATAGCTTCTTTCAGAAGTGCTTCTTTGCTTGAGGAAGTTGGGGCACCACCTTGTTCCATTAAAGTCGAAGTCACAAAAATTGATGAATCTCCAAATCTGTGCTCAAAATTCATCTTGGACATCAACTTTTCCTTGCTTTCATCATCCACTTCTACTCCATGAAAATTTTAAGTTCAAGTTAGATAATAACTAAAGTACAATAACTTGAACTCAATCGAGCAAATAAACTAAGACTCTCATTCGTTAACGATAAGAGATGTGATATAAACCTTCAATGAAATATTTAATTAAGGTTGTTGATACCTTCTAAGTTAGCAACAACTCCATTCACTAATGACTTGGAAACTTTCTGGTGTTTCTTTTTGCGTCCAAAACATGGACAGCAGCCACAGCTTTCCATTTTCGGCCGCTTGGCGACTTTTGGAGGTTCGTGGCCATACAAAGCTTGCCTTCTGAAAACACATCCTGTGCCAACATACATTGGACCCTGAATGCCATCTAGGCCCTTCATGTTAATCTGCAAAACATTGTGAAAGCAATGTGACTTTATCTGGTTCTGAACCATTTTGGAAGTTGTAAAATGTGTTGAATTTCGGGGAGCCTTACATCAAAGAAGACTCTATTGCTGTTGGCATAACGATCGTGTTTATCGATGCCATCGAATCTTTGAGGGAATTGAACAAAACAAACCCTCTTTCCAGCCTGTGGATCCATCAGGAAACACATTGCTTCTCTCACAGCCTTGCTGTTGTTTACATAATGGTCGCAGTCCAAGTTCAGCATGAATGGTGCATTTGTCAGCACCCCGGAGACACGAACCTGGAAAGAAATTACAAAGAATCAGAAGAGGTTTATATCACATAATGCAGGACTGCAAAAACCTGACAGAAACTGGGAATACGAATTATTCTGATTTTACAATAGTTTTTAAGATCATATTTGAAAACTGTTTT
>WYDK02118171.1:3815666-3825973 GCA_009867345.2 Toxicodendron radicans
GAAATCCTCATTTCCCCCACTTCAAATCCATTTATGAAACATTTCAAACAACAAAACAAATCAATCAAAGCATTTCAAAAACATGAAATTTTTTAAGGAAAAAAAAAATTGAAAATTTTGAAGAAAATGGAATGGGCGGTTGTGAGGCAGTGACTCATAGCCTAAAGAAGCTAAAGTGAAGAGTGAAGACGACGACAAAGAGGAGTGAAGAAGAGAATGGATTGAAGGAGCGCGGCATACGGCGATGCAGGTGCGGGATTAGGGGTGCAGGTGCAGGTGCGAGACTGATAGAGTTAGGGTTTAAGGTTTGATTTTTTATAAGTTATAAAAGAAATAGAAAATTGGATTTGAGAATTTTATAACAAAACTGGTTAACCGGTTATCAAAATAGGCCGAACTGGTAACCGAACCGAAAAACCGGTTCAACCAAATTTGTGAACTAAAACCAAATTGATTTTTGTTTTCCGGTTCGGCTCGGTTTTCGGTTTTTTTAACACGCCTATAATTTATTACATATATATGATATTGACAAATCACACATGTCACATCTGATCAATTATGAGATGTAAGATCAACATGTATGTATAACATTAGCATATATATTATGATTGGTAGGATGTTTTTGTATTTATTATACCAATTTTTTTCTCTAAACGATTATCATTAGCATTTCTTTCGACATACATGTGAGAGTCCCGGTTTTTCTAAAATTTTTAAATAAGCATTAAAAATAAAATAAAATTCACCTGAGAGTTTAGCTTATACATTTTGTGGATTCTCTACAAAGAGTTAATTATTGTATATGGAAATCAAATAATAAAATATATTTAGAGAAAACTAGCAATTTTTTTTAAAGATTACAAGACAATAAAGATAAGATTCCATTTGCTTCATCATGTATTAAATCAATTTGTATGCAAAAATTTGAAAATAGGGCGTTTTTCTTAAAGATAAAAGTTATAATAGTCTTTGTAAAACTATCTAAATTATATGGGAGGAAAGAGAGAACTAAATATCGTTTATCAAGATTTATTGCAATAAATTTATCAAGCGTATTAGACAACACCATATTGTTTTAGATCCTTTATGCGATACTGTCTTGCACAAACAACTTCTAACACATGTCGAGTACCATTTAAACTCAAAAAGACAAAGCTAAATAATACTTTATAGAAACGTCTAAACGGTGGTTTAGTTGTGGTAGTCTCAACGTTTATGAGAGAAAATCTTAGTACGAGACTAATTTTGTTAACTTAATCCAACTTTTTGATGCAATCTTAAACCCTCTATGATTATAGAAATCAATAATACTATTTTTACATCATTTTCCTACATCATACTCTTACATCACACTCATATTTAATTAAAATATTAATGTGAATATGATATAAAAGAATGATGTAGGAAAATGATGTAAATATAGTATTACTCAATATAAATTAACTTACTTATAACTAATCTGTCTTAATTAGAATAGTATTAAGAAACACTTATTAATCTCATGCTTATAACAAATAGACCCAAAAGTAAAAAAAATATGACAAATTCATCCCCTCTGAACCGTCTCCTGCCTACTTAAACCGGACCTTTTAGAGTCGTTTGACTCGTTTCAGTTTAGTTAATATGCTCGATCCGTCATCGATCACCATTATCATAGTTACCAAATTTTCATGTATCTTTCTGAAGCCCTAATTTTCTCACGAAATTAACCATCTTTCGAAGCCCTAATCCCAATTTGCCCCTAATTTCATGAACCCAAATAGAAATATGCACTCCAAAACCCAAATCTTCATCAAAACTCCAACAAATTCCCACAAAACCCTAAACCTAGATCCCACAGAATTTGAAACCCTAACCCTAGCCCACCTCAAAAGCTCTCTCCTTTCAAACTGTCAATTTCTCTCCTCGTTTTACTTCACTCTCAATGGCAAAACCCTCGACGAATCAACCCCACTTTTTCAAAACCCCCAAATTGCCCCTCTTTCCACTCTTTATCTGCGCCAACGCGTTTTCGGCGGCGGTGGTGATGGCGGCGCGACGGGAGCGGAGTCACGCGACTGTTATCTCAACATGTATGCCGAGAAGAAGCCGGATAAAATCGACCTACATGAACAGAAACTCTCCAAGTGGTTGAATTGTGCGTTATCGTACGAGCCGTTGAAGGAGCCTTGTGTGATCGACAAATTGGGTAATATTTTTAATAAAGAAGCGCTTGTTCATGCTTTGTTGAGCAAAAATTTGCCTAAAGAGTTTAGTTATATAAGGGGATTGAAGGATATGGTAAATGTGAAGCTTTCTAGGGTTCCTGGAGGGGAGGAGTTTGGTGATAATGTAAGTTTTCAGTGCCCAATAACGGGGCTTGAATTCAATGGGAAGTATAGGTTTTTAGCATTGAGGAGCTGCGGGCATGTGTTGAGTCTTAAAGCATTGAAGGAAGTTAAATCATCGTCGTGTTTGGTTTGCCATGAGGATTTTACTGAGATGGATAAGATTGTGCTCAATGGGAACGAAGAGGAGGTGGCTGTGTTGAGAGAGAGGATGGAGGGAGAGAAGTCCAAAGTTAAGGACAGGAAGGTGAAGAAAGTGAAGAATGGCGATGTGGGTGCAGGCAAAGAGGAGGGTTTGGAATCAGTAAAAGTTGGTGGGAAGAAGCGAGGACTTGTCGAAAGTAAGGGTATGGAGAAGGCTTTGAGTAAAGTGGAGGGTAATGGTATGGTTGAGAATGTGAAGGGTGTGAGTGCTAATGCTCCAGTAAAGAGATTTAAGGCAGTTGATGCGGCGCCAGCACATGCTAATAAACAAGTGTATGCCTCAATATTTACTTCATCAAGGAAGTCAGATTTTAAGGAGACCTATTCATGCAGATCTCTCCCACTTGGTAGGAACTGATTGTTGAAGGTTTAAGATGGCAAAGGGCATTTATTGTAAGTCGATGTTTTGCCTATTTCTATTGTAATTTCAGTTTATGATGAATAGAGAATATTGTTGCTTCACGGTTGGAATGTTATTCATGTCAAACATTATATTAACTTGAATAACATAAATTGTGTAATTTGTTCTTAGTTGAAAGACATTTTGTGAAGCCATTCTCTGGATTTGGTTATTTGAATATCCAGTTCACTTTTTGCATATGTTAATGTTCTATCAAAAAAGTATGTTTATGTTCATAATTGACAGCTTAGGATAATTGTTTATAAATTTCTTTGATATGGCCTTAGCTTGATTGTTCTCCCCTTTGATAGCCTTGCAAGGGGGATTGTTCAAGGATTTGGCAGCCACTATCCTTTTTAGTGTCACACTCTTTTTGGCATTCTCATATCGTTTAAATATCTTCATGGAGCTTGGGTATATAAGGATGAATTTGTTTTCTGATTCTTTTCCCACCCGCCACTCCTGTTAAACGTCCTAAGATATGCAAATTTGTTGCCATTTCATAGGCAGCCACCTTTTTCACCAAATCACTTATATTTATAGCCACCTTCTCAAGTTACAAGACTTTTAAATTTTTATTTGTCATCCTGGGGCTCATGTTCTTGTTGGCAAGAGCTTCTGCATTTATGCAAATTAATTTAGTAAAATTATCTCCTGAGAAAGTTGAACTAGGAATCCTGAAAGATAATTGTTGAAATGCAGGATGAGAACTTTTCCTATGGGAAATAAAGTTTTCATCGACAATCGCACACCAGAGGCAAAGGCCTAAAGTTAGTTGTAATCGCTTCTGTATATCTACTGAATAAAAGAAAGGACAATAGGCATAAAAATAAAACTGCATGCTTTCGTTGAGAGTTGAACTCAAGACCTCCCGCTTACTAAACGGGTGCTCTAACCAACTGAGCTACGAGAGCTTGTTAATGTTTAGGTGGTTCTTTTAATTAATTGATATAATTGGGTTATATGATCATTTCATCACCCACAATGAGAAATAGTGAAATATAACTATATAAGCACTTTGTATTAAAAATTAATTAATCAAGTTTAAATTAAGGATGAAATAACTTTTTTTTTTTTTTAAATCAACATCCTGCCACTATGATGGTTTAATAATTCGAATCTGAAATCATACATCTTAATTATATATTATTATATTCATCTTACCACTTGAATAACCTAAAGTGATATTTAATAAAAGTTGAAACCATGCTAAATAGATAAGCATGAGAAAGAACATTCTACACAATTATAGACATCCATATGGGGTCATCAAAATGTTTTTATTTCAACTTTTTAATTACTTTCTTGTTTACTAAATATATATTTTTCTTTTTGGGATTTTCTAGGCCTTTTGGTATTGGAGGGGTCATAGAGTCAAACAAATTCTAGCTTACTTTGGATGGCAAAATTCATGATTAAACTTAGAATAAGAAAGAAAAATGGAATCATTATCATGGTGGAATTTTTTTTTTCAAATATAAATTTAAAGTAATACTGAGTTTATATCATTTCTTTTATATTATTTCTCTTACATTATTATGTGGTAAAAGATGATTAGATAAAAGTTAATGGTTAATTTTAGATCAACCAATCATCTTTTATCAAATAACGATGTAAGAGAAATGATATGAACGTAACACTATCCATAAATTTATAAAAATAGGCTAACATTAACAATTAAAGGAAATAAATAAGATAATCAAATAATAAAAGGGAAAGTGTGAGTGGTGACTTTCTATTATATACACCTCGACTAATCCTCGAAAAAGATTAATACAATATATATATATATATATGAAATGTGAAAATTAAATAGTATTTCTTAACCTAACCCTAAATATACACATTAATTTTCTTAGAATATAAATTATTTTCTATATTGAAAAATTAATTATATATAAAGAAAAATATGTATATTATACGTGCCGATAGGGGTGGGCGGGTCCGGGTACCCTCCATTTTTTTAAGGAACCGAAATTGAACGGTTCCCAATATTCGGAACCGGAACCTGAAACATAGGTTCTGGTTTCGGTTTCGGTTCCAGGTATTTGAGTTAATTTCATTTACCCTATACTTTTTTAAAAATGACAAATATATCTCCAATAATTCATAAAAATTAAAGTTTAGTCTGGTTCTTACTCGGATACCTGAACCTCGATTTCGATTCCTGTTTTTGTTTCCGAATATTAGTCGGTTACAAACCCAACCGGTTCTTTTGCAGACTCGTACGCTTCGAGGTGATATTACAACATGCATACACCATGCATATGTTATATGAAAGTTTTTTTCTTGAAATTGAACGTACATCCGTTGTAAGGAAGATTTATTTATTTATTTATTTTTATAATATTTTTTTAATTTATAAAATAAAGGTTTTTTTTTTTAAATATATAAGATAAAAAAAATTAAGAAAAAAAGAGAGTAAAATAAGAACCACACATATATAGAAACACCAATAATCAACCGGCAAAAGTCTTTCATCTTCTCTCTTTAATGTTACAATGTAAGCACAGGGAGACTCAAGCCTTTAACAGCCTTTTGCTTCTTGTCCAAACGCTCCTTATAATCTTCTCAATCTTTTCTATTTTTAGTAATTTTCAATAAAAATTTCATCTTTTGAATCTCATTACCCCTTAAACCTCATTTGTTTCTCTTCAAAATCCCAAAATTTTGAACTTTTGTTAAGAATTTTTGTGAGAAACCACCCTATATTAAAAAAAAAAAAAAAAAACAAAAACACCACTCTCTTCTTCAACCGTTGACACAGACTGAGGTTAGATTGCATAGCCTCTCTTTGTTTTTCTTCATCTTGTTGTTTGTTTGTTAGATTTGTAGGGTTTTTATTTTATTTTTTAATGGGATTTTTAAGATTTGAGTTTTTTTCATATTGATTCTAGGGTTTTTGTGGGGTTTTCATGATATGGGTGCTTTTAGTTTTAGGATTTTGTTGATATAATGCGGGTGTTCATTTGTTTTATTTGTCTAATCCTTTAGGGGTTTTGCAAATTTCTCTTTTGGCTCTTGTTTTTATTTATTTATTTTGTTTTTCATTTGATATTGAATTGTGGAGTTATTTTATACATGGATTTGTGCTGGCATTTGGTTAGTGTAAAGTTTGTTTATTGGGTTTTTTGTTATGTTGTTGTTGCAGATATTGGTATTCATTAGCTTCTTTATGTATTGCTTGTGTCTTGCAAAGAGAAGAGGAGAATATGTCGATTTTGCCTAAAAGCGAATCGATTCACATTCGCGAAGTATGGAATGATAATCTTGAGTATGAGTTTACTTTAATCCGGGATATCATTGATGATTACCCTTACATTGCAATGGATACAGAGTTTCCCGGAATCGTTCTACGTGTAATAGGAAATTTTAAGAGCAGTTCTGATTATAATTACCAAAACTTGAAAGCCAATGTTGATCTCTTGAAGTTAATCCAATTAGGTCTCACGTTCGCTGATGAGAAAGGAAATTTACCAAAGTGTGGGACTGATATGTACTGTGTGTGGCAATTCAATTTTTGCGAGTTCAATCCCGATGAAGATGTGTATGCTAATGATTCCATTCAATTGTTGTCCCAAAGTGGCATTGATCTTAAGATGAACAATGAAAAGGGTGTTGATGCTTGTAGGTTTAGTGAGCTCTTGATGTCATCCGGGATTGTGTTGAATGATGGTGTGCATTGGGTTACATTTCATAGTGGATATGATTTTGGGTACTTGCTTAAGCTATTGACTTGCAAGGATTTGCCGGATACGCAGTCGGGGTTTTTTGACTTGATCAAGATGTATTTCCCTACACTTTATGATATCAAGCATCTGATGAAGTTTTGCAATAGCCTTCATGGTGGGTTGAACAAGCTCGCTGAGCTGTTGGAAGTGGAGAGAATTGGGATTTGTCACCAAGCGGGTTCAGATAGTTTGCTTACTTGTTGTACATTTATGAAACTGAAAGACAATTTCTTTAAAGGCTCACCGGAGAAATATGCTGGTGTTTTGTATGGTCTTGGAGTTGAGAATGGACAGATTACCCATTGAAAGACAAAAAAAAAATTTATGAAATGAAATAAAAATTATAGAAGCGTTTCTAGACTGCATGCTTGTTCTGATTTTCCTTATCTCTGTGCTTTAAAATCATGTTTCTCTTTCACATGTTTTTCATTGTATTGGAAATATGATTAGTCATTTTGTGATTGCAGGTCAAAGATAATTGCTTTTCTTAGAATTGAACTCTACTGATCTTTAGATTCTTTACATTGCCAATTTTATCTTGTTAGGCTTTTCTTATAATAGTTATATTTAACAGCCTCTTTATGTTATGGCTGGTTGGCCACATTCAGTTCAGCGAAAGGACCCGAAATCTTTGCTATATTGTTGAAGAACTAAGCTGCAAGAGAAAGCCGGCTTCAGTACTTTCTGAGCAAAGGCTCAAGGTATGCTATAGCTTTATCTGATTGTATGCAGATGTCATTAGTTTATTTTAATTTCACGTGGATTGTTGTTTCAGTTTCTGCTTCTTGTACTGATGAGATTCTGTTTCCTATGGGGAAAGTTATAGGCATGTTCCGACTGACCTCATTAGTAGTTTCCTTTTTGCTATATTGTTTCTGTCAAGCAGCATTAGGCAACCGAATGAGGTGTTTGGTAGAGATTTCTAAGATTTTAGTCTTGATTAAGTGTTAAGGATCAATTTCTTCTGGTCTTTAGATTCTTGTTAACTGTATTTCTTTTACTCGGTTCCTCCCTTGTGGTACTTCGTGAATCAGGTATCTTATTCATTTTGTTAATTTATCTTTATAGTTTGTATTAATACAGAAGAGATTATTATGATAAACATATCTTGATGCTTGATTGCTCATTTCCATGATTTTTGGCTTTTATAGATACACATTATTGAAATAATTAAGAATTTAAGAATCAACTAGGAAGATACTGTGACTAATTCATCGAAATCTGATCTTGGTACTATTTAATCTTGTCAGAAAGTGATTTGTTGGACTCCTTTATGAATTCTGTTAGATCTTTTTGGTATATTCAAGAAAGAATGTGCCGTAAGAGATGCAGGAAAACCTAATTGTTACCTAGAACATAAAACTTCGATGCATTCTATATGTTTCTCTCCCATTTCTATCTAATTTTCCCCCTCTTCTTATTCGTCTAGTTATCTCCCGTTATTTTCTTCCGCTCTCAAATCCGCCTGCCATCCTTCAATAAACTTTAAAACCATCTTGAGCTAGTGTGATGCTATTTTATGTTTTGCGTTCTGATAACTTTGAATCATGAATGAATAAGCATTTTATGTATATTGTGAGAGCATCCTTAATGAAGAAGACTTATTGTATAATCTTTTACTCTGTCCGGTTGAAGCCATTCAGGGCAATTTTTTCATTCTCAATTGGTATTTTACGGAGTTGATACATGAGAAAGAATATTTTTGTGTTTAATGTTCATTCAAATTAATGATCAAAAGATTGAAAACGCCCAAGGTTTATGCTTCTAAATTCTAATACTAGCTACTTGTTGATTTGATGGATTGATCGTAACATCGAGAAGGAATATTTACTATCGTTTTTGTTCTCATTCATTGCTTCATCTTAAAAAATGAGTTATATTTGTTCACTCGATCATTTTCATTTTGTTAAAACTGAAAAAATGGAGAAGACAATACGTATTAAAGAATTTTAATACTAAGATATTTCATATTTATCATAAAAAGATGATAATCGGCACGATTCTACTATCTTCGGATACTGTTTTTAAAGAATGATGATAAATGTCGAAGTTCTTACTCTATATTTCAAAACCAAAAATAATGTGCAAGTCTTCACCAATTGCAAATTCATATATCAAGATATCCATTTGAGTTAATATGAACAGCAAATTACTTTACATCAATCCAAGTATAATCACCATGCTAATTCAAGTATAGCACAAAATTCAGCTAATCAAAGATAGGTTCTTCACATTGCCGGATACAACTCCCGATTGGTATGAGAAAGCAGCAAAACAATATTAAGCATGCCTTGGCATGTTGGCATAAAACATCGAAAAGAATCACATCGGGTAATGTTTGTATCCACATCAACCTAACCTTGCTTCTCTTCGTAGTACCTGTTTTGAGGAAGGAAAAATACAGGGTGATGTGAAAAAATAGGTCACATGTTTAAACATGTCTTGACATATAGCGGGAAAATGTGCAATAACAGCATAAGTTACAAGCTGAGGCTCAGTAGAATTTCTCATAAAAGATTAAGGTTTCATCTTGATTGAGGAGTCCTCTACGGGTTGTTATGAACATGCAGTCTTGCAAAAAACGCCTCTCACAGGAAAATGTAAGTAAAGATTTCATGTTTCTTGGTAAAACCAGTTGAATAAGCATCCATAATTGTAATTTCTTATACTAATACTTGTTCAATCATTATGAAGATATGATGAAAATTTTGCTTAGTTAACTAGGTGAAGTCACTTCAAGGATTCATAGGAATTGTAAGTTATTAAATCAAGGCTTCGCTGGGCTCCAATTTACAGACCATGCATCAAAATCTTGATAATAACCTCAATCATTTAGCTCATGAATCCTAGGGAATACGTAATCACTTTAGCAGATGGTGAACCTGAGATGCAATTTGCAGTAATGAAAGGGTTAAATGTCAAAAGTACCTCTTCAGCGAACTTTATTAAAATGGTTGTCCGAGGCCGTTGCTGTCCCTCCACTGGTACAAAGTGTGCTGTTACTACGGCAGGGAAGCCGGCACTATCCAAAACACCCTTCAAAGAGAAAAAATATTTCCATCACAATTTTATCTACCAGCTGACCAGTCAATATAAACAACATCAATGTGCACCTTACCCTTACTATTCCAGCAACAAATGCTCCACAATTAAACGTCCCCATATCTTTTGGGATTGAAATAAATCTGACCACAAAAAGTTTGGAATAAAAGATCATCGGTTTGACTTGACCGGAAACAGGATACAGTGAGTTCGAATAGTTGCATAATGAGTGAAAGCAATAAGCATATCAAAACCTGTTTACAAGAAGCTCTTTCTCACTGATCATATATTCATCTTCATGTTCAGTACCTTTCTCAAGTGAGTCAGCCACCTATTAAGGTTAAAAAATAAGAGTCCGTTAGGTAAAGACTACGATGAACATTATTGAGCTGGTAAGAGAACATGGAGAAATCACAGATCAGAAGAGGGATAAAGAAATAAATTTCCTTAACTGACACAAAGGGGCTTGAGGAAATTACTGAACTCTCAGCTATTACAGCCTACAAACACATATGGCCACGTAAAATTGTTTACCTTTCCAAATAAAACCTTCCAAACAGTGCTGTGCACGAAAGACAAAATACCCAACAACCGAGTCTCCCT
>WYDK02118171.1:3887510-3901041 GCA_009867345.2 Toxicodendron radicans
ATAGCTGGTTAATGTGTCTATAGTCTAACCAATCTCGTCTATCATATTTGTATAGTGTGGCTCATGTACGGGTAGATCAAGATGCATCATGTGTGGTTTATATGCAGATTAACGTTTCCGATCCATGATGTGCATCATGTGTGTGGTTTATAAACAGATCAATGTGTTAATCTGCTTGTTCGACCTATCATAGATGGTTTATATACACGAACTAACTATTATCAAACTTTTTAAGATATATCATATCGGCTTATTTTAAAAAGGAAATTCTTTTTTGAATTATCATAAATAAATAAAATAACTCCTTATCATTCAGTAACGAAGCTTCCATATATAACAAAGGGGTTTGAATGAATTGGCCATCTTTAGCATTTTCATTTTGGACATCCACACCATTAACTCTAATAAAAGATGTATCAACTTTATAAAAAACTCAAGTTCATTGAGATTAAATTAATTATAACATAGGTTGATAGTTTTTGATACTGCAGGGAGGGTTTAACTACCAAAGTTTTGACACAAATGAACACCAACCAAATTTCAACAGAGAAGAAAAAGAGAGGCCAAGGATAAGCCTAGTTAACAATTTCAAGCAAAATCCGGAGACATTTTTGGAAGCCAAAGAGGCACAACCAACCATCTCCGAATTCCTCTCCTTCCCTCTAATTTTCATACAAAAAAAGTAGTTATAAAACTAATTAGAATTGAAGCCATGAGTTGCTGTGCCTAACCATAGTATTGGTTTCAAATAAACAAATCTCGTTCTTCCTCTTTCTCTCTCTTTTTTGTATAAAATAGAGTATGGATGAAGAGGAGGCATAATTAGAACAACCTGAATAATGTATACTTGAAGAAAGAAGAAGAGCACTATAGGGTGGTTTTGTCTGATCAAAGCTCTCTTCTTTCTTCATTAATAAACAAATTTTTTTTTTCTCCCTACTTTATTGTAATAAGCTTGCAGCATGGCCGATATATCATTAGAAGAAATTAAGAATGAAAATGTTGATCTTGTAAGTAAACTTTAACTACCCTTTTGCTTAATTTTTTTTTTTTTTGTTTTTTTGTTCTTTTCAGTTCAATGAAGCTCAATGAGTTGTGTTTGATCATTGCGTTTTGTGTTTGTGCAGGAGAAAGTTCCTATGGAGGAAGTTTTTGCGCAGCTAAAATGTACAGAAAAAGGGTTAACAAAAGAGGAAGGAGAAAAAAGGCTCCAAATATTTGGTAGGAATAAGCTTGAAGAGAAAAAGGAGAGTAAATTTCTCAAGTTTTTAGGTTTTATGTGGAATCCTTTATCATGGGTTATGGAAGCTGCTGCTATCATGGCCATTATTTTAGCCAATGGAGGTGGCAAGCCGCCCGATTGGCCTGACTTCGTTGGTATTGTTGCTTTGCTGATTATCAACTCTACTATTAGTTTTATTGAAGAAAACAATGCTGGTAATGCTGCAGCTGCTTTGATGGCTGGCCTTGCCCCTAAAACTAAGGTAATTCTGCTTTTACTTCGCATTTTGCAAACGTCTGCATTTGAGAATGGCTGTATTACTTGTATCGCAGGTGTTGAGGGATGGGAAATGGAGCGAGCAAGAGGCAGAGATTTTGGTACCAGGAGATATAATTAGTATCAAGTTGGGAGATATTGTACCGGCTGATGCTCGTCTTTTGGAGGGAGACCCCCTGAAGATTGATCAGGCTGCCCTCACTGGTGAATCCCTCCCGGTTACAAGGAACCCTGGTGATGAGGTGTTCTCCGGTTCAACCTGCAAGCAAGGTGAAATCGAGGCTGTTGTCATTGCTACTGGTGTCCATACATTCTTTGGCAAAGCTGCGCACCTTGTCGATAGCACCAACAATATTGGTCACTTCCAAAAGGTAAAGCTGGCCTTCATTTGTGACTTTTCTCATTACTGATGATCAAAATTCTCACATATGAATTGAGTGTTAACTCATTGTTTTGTTTCAATTTGATTGCTCAGGTGTTGACAGCCATTGGTAACTTCTGTATCTGCTCGATTGCGGTGGGGATGTTCCTTGAGATCATTGTGATGTATCCAATCCAGCACAGGAGTTACAGAGATGGTATTGACAATCTATTGGTGCTTCTTATTGGAGGTATCCCAATAGCCATGCCAACAGTCTTGTCAGTGACAATGGCTATTGGATCACATAGGCTGTCACAGCAAGGTGCCATCACGAAGAGGATGACTGCCATTGAAGAAATGGCTGGAATGGATGTTCTCTGCAGTGACAAGACGGGAACTCTCACCCTCAACAAACTTACAGTGGATAAAAGCCTTATTGAGGTTGGTGTCTGAAGCCTATGCCATGGATAAAAAAACAATTGATTCCTTATAATATTAATGGTGTGTATATCTACAATTTCAGGTGTTTGTAAGGGACGTCGACAAAGATGGCCTTGTTTTGTATGCAGCAAGGGCTTCCAGGACTGAAAATCAGGATGCCATTGATGCTTCAATTGTTGGAATGTTAAGTGACCCCCAGGAGGTATACAATATCCATCTCAAGAACATTGGTTGTGTGTAGATTTCTTAGACTGATTGAAGTAAATTATTGTTTTTGTGTTGTAGGCGAGAGCTGGAATCACAGAGGTGCATTTCTTACCCTTCAATCCAGTGGACAAGCGCACTGCAATGACCTACGTTGACAGCAATGGGGACTGGTACAGAAGCAGCAAGGGTGCTCCTGAACAGATCATTGATCTCTGTGAGCTCCGAGGTGAGGCGTTGCAAAAGGCTCATGAGATCATTGCCAATTTTGCTGATCGCGGTCTGCGTTCCTTGGGAGTTGCCAGACAGGTGAATTTTCCTAAATATACAGTACTTGTTCATGATGATTCTACAGCACTTATGAATTCCTAACTAATTGGGCCATATGCTCTCTCCGTTTGCAGACAGTCCCACAGAAGACCAAGGAAAGTCCTGGAGGTCCATGGGAGTTTGTCGGTCTCTTGCCTCTCTTTGACCCTCCAAGGCATGACAGTGCAGAGACTATTCGCCGTGCCCTTGACCTCGGTGTCAATGTTAAGATGATCACTGGTGATCAGCTCGCCATTGGCAAAGAAACCGGTCGTCGACTTGGCATGGGCACAAATATGTACCCCTCATCCTCCCTCCTTGGTCAGAGCAAGGATGAGTCAATTTCTTCCATGCCAATTGATGAGCTAATTGAGAAGGCCGATGGATTTGCTGGAGTCTTCCCCGGTATGTAATTTTCATTGTCATCAACTAAACACAAGATTCACATCTCATTTGAGTGCTTTAATTTATGCAGAACACAAGTATGAGATTGTCAAGAAGCTACAGGAGAGGAAACACATTTGTGGTATGACCGGAGATGGTGTGAATGATGCCCCAGCTCTGAAGAAGGCAGACATCGGCATTGCAGTCGCGGATGCCACTGATGCTGCCAGGAGTGCCTCAGACATTGTGTTAACTGAGCCCGGATTGAGTGTGATCATCAGTGCTGTGTTGACAAGCAGAGCCATTTTCCAAAGGATGAAGAACTACACAATCTACGCAGTTTCAATCACCATCCGAGTTGTGTTGGGATTCTTGCTCGTCGCTCTCATCTGGAAGTTCGACTTCCCTCCATTCATGGTTTTGATTATTGCCATACTCAATGATGGTACCATCATGACGATCTCCAAGGATAGAGTGAAGCCATCTCCAATGCCCGACTCATGGAAGCTCAAGGAGATCTTTGCCACTGGCGTCGTCCTCGGAACCTACATGGCTCTTTGGACTGCAATCTTCTTCTGGCTTGTCCATGACACCGACTTCTTCTCCGTAAGTAACTAAATCACTAAAAATATGCACCAAGTCAAAAGCTAATGACTCATGAGAGGTTACTCGCAAGGGTCAGACATATGGTTTGCTCCCACAGGTTTTCTGAGTTCGAGACTGTAGGGTTCAGCTAGTCTCCAGTTGGGAACTCGGATTCATAAAGTGAAGCTAATGTAAGTTCAAAAATTGCAGAAAAACTTTGGAGTGAGGCCGATCTATGACAAACCAGATCAGCTTTCATCAGCTCTGTATCTCCAAGTGAGCATCATCAGTCAAGCACTTATCTTTGTAACAAGGTCAAGGAGCTGGTCCTTCCTGGAGCGCCCTGGTTTCATGCTTATTATTGCCTTCCTTATAGCACAATTGGTGAGTAAATTTCATGTAAAAATTTCAGTTGCACAAGACAATGCTTGAATCAATATTTGTTTCTAACTTTTTGGTGCTTGTTCCATACAGCTTGCCACTCTTATCGCTGTATATGCACGCTGGAGCTTTGCAAGAGTTGAAGGCATTGGATGGGGATGGGCTGGAGTCATCTGGCTGTTCAGCATTGTCACCTACATCCCTCTTGATGTCATCAAGTTCCTCATTCGCTATGCATTGAGTGGCAGGGCCTGGGATAACATGCTCGAGAAAAAGGTTTTAATACTAAACCAACGTCAGAAAATTCTTCAATAAGACAGACGCATCGACCATAATGTGTTGCGTCGTCATTTATGAATTGCGTGCAGTCGTAATTACGAAAACGGTTTATTTTTACTAACTCGATTGTTTTGCTCAATCTAGACTGCTTTCACAACCAAGAAAGACTTCGGCAAGGGAGAAAGGGAGGCACAATGGGCAATGGCGCAACGCACCCTGCACGGTCTGCAGACCGGAGACGGTGAAGGTAAAGGAAAAGAGAAGGGCAAACAACATGAACTAAATGAGCTTGCTGAGCAGGCCAAGAAGCGTGCTGAAGTTGCAAGGTATCCTGATATTCATATATATATATAGTCATTCTCTGATGCATAGCTTCTTCTTACAAAGCAAATTATTGATGTTACAGGTTGAGAGAGCTCCACACCCTCAAAGGGCACGTTGAATCAGTGGTGAAGTTGAAAGGTCTCGATATCGATACCATCCAACAGCACTACACAGTGTGAGAAAGTTTACTCAAAACGAAGAGCAGAAAAAACATTGAAAAATGGGATCAATCAAAAGGTTAAAACTATGAAGAAAGCCAAGAAATTAAAGTAAGACGATGAATATAGACAAGGAAGACCAAAGTGGGAAAATGAGAAAAAAGGATTTAACTTTTATGAATCCTTTTTTTCCTTCCTTTCTTCGTATATGTACTTTTTCTTTTCTGTTTTCCATTGTATTTTATTTTATTTTATTTTTATATTATTTTATAAAGAAGAGGAGGAAAATAATGAGGAAGATGAGATTTGTTTCTTTGCTGGTTTTAGAATTACATTGAATTGAAATGGGAGAAAATAAAATTATAAAAATTTTATCTTTTAATATTAACTACACTGAGAACGAAGGTAGCATGTTTGTAACTTGAAATGTGTCTTGCTAAGTTATATGTATGGTTTCATCAAATAGTTCAAAAACTTCATTTGTTTCAATATTCTACCTCAATTCTATTCATTATCATATTTTAACAAATATCAAATACACGTTTGTTTTAATATTCCATAAATACTATCAAAATTTCATCATATTCCAAATATTTTTTAAAATTCAAATTAAAACAATTTTTAATTTTATTCCAAAAAAATTAAATTGTAAAAACTAACAAAGACACCCCCACCCAAAAGTTTATAGTCGGCTGTTGACGGCCCCGACTACCTAATGACGCTCGGTCAGTTGAAAATGGCCGGTCGTATGCCATTATGGCCTTTTCTAATCAGATCTCTGGCTAGAAATAGCCTTACCGGCACATGAATGGCCAAATTCGGCTGGGCGTGTACCGTGACATTGCCAGTCGCCGACGGCCTCTTATGGGTGGGGGGTGCATTAGTCATTTTTTAAACTTTTATTGTGGGGGCTATTTAACTAATTTAACAAATGTTGGGTTTAGCAAATAATATAATATTTCCAAAATTTTACTAAAAAACATTTTTTTTTTAATTTACCAAACACATTTTTATATTAAAAGTTTAAACTCTATTCCATTAAATAATACGATACCACTATTTAACAAATACTATTAACAATGTTATTAGAAAAACTAAACAAACCCAATTTTTAAACTCAACCTGGGGCTTGATCGAATCAAGGAGCAAGTTCCTAGATTGAGCGATTTGATTGGTCCGACCAATAGGTCAATATGGGTTAATGGTTGAAACTTGTTTTAGAGTGTCTACACTTGGGAGAAAGAACTCTTAGACCGGTCGGACCAACTGGTTCGATCTGGGTTTCAAAATACTTTTATTAATAAACAATAAAAAAAGCTCGTAAACATTAAACGAATGAATCAAAAAGAAAAGAAAAAAAAATATTAAAATTCTTGTCTTTGATATAGAAAGAGAAACTAAATGTTTTCCTCTCGTGAACTTAAAAAATGTTTCTATCCTTCACAATCCAAATTACTTAGAAACCACATAAAAATAAATAAAAAATTGACCCGTTAATATTATTAAAAATACAATTCTATTTTCTTTACCGAACAATAATTTTTTCATTTGTGAAAAAGCTATGATACAAAAATCAACAATTGGACTCAATTTTTACTAACTCAGATAGGACGAACGTTTATTCTTAAGATTTAAGCAGATGATTATGGCGATAAGTTATTGTGTTAATTACCTTTAATGATTAGCCGAGGTGTGCACTCGAACACCTTTTTTTTTTTTTTTTTTTTTAATTTAACAATTGAGCAATTTTTTTTTTTAAATTATCAACACTTAAATAATATATTTTTCTCTAAATTCTTGCAAGACCAAAACTACGATCATATTAACGGCTATTATCAAGCCACGTGACTCCTTGAAACATCTTCCCGCCGGATCGATTTCCCGCCCACTTGAACCAACCATATAAAGACCACCACCGCCATTGATAAACAGAACAAAACTCTTCGTTTATCAAAACCCACTAATACACTCTGAATCTCTTCGAGTTTGTGTTCAAATGGCGTCTGAACAACTGACTGAATACGAGCGAAAACGACTCCAAAACATTAAACGAAACGACGAGGTTTTGGCTTCTCTTAAAATACTCTCCAAGGCCTCCGATCTCTCTGCTGCTGTAAAGCGCCAAAAGTATATATCTTTTTTTTTTCTCTCTATATGAGTTTGTGTTTTATTTTTAATTTTTATTTAAGACCCATTTTTTGTATTTTTGTTGAACTTTTGCTTTTTATTTTCAAAACCCATCTTTATTTTCTCATTTTTAGGGTTTTATTTGGATTAAAAGAAAATAAAAGGAACTTGTTTTTGCCCTAAAGCCATCATTTTTCTAGAGAAATCATGTGGGTATTGATAATGAATAAGGCTTGTGATTTGTCATGTAAATTTTATTTCTATTGAATTGATGCTTGATATGTACAAAGCTGGGTTAGAGAACAAACTCATCTTCATTTTCTGATTTTAGGTATTAATAAATAGATATAAAAAGAAAAACTATTTTCTGCTCCAAATCCATCATTTTTGTGGAGAAATTTTAAGGGTATTGGGAGTGACTGAAGCCACTGATAAGATAATTTTGACCGGTAATTCACGAATATTAAAACTTGTGACGACAGGAATTATAACATAGAAAGATGCAAATAGGCTTTGAAATATTACATATTGATGTTTGGTTTTGATAGATAGCGGTATTGTGAAATAAGTCTTTTATTGTTCTGATTGTGCATTGATGTGTAAACACAAAAGTTGATTTGTGCATGTATGTTAATTTGTTGGTGGCAGAGTTGAGACTAAATCATATAAAGTCAGTCCACAGAAGAAGCTCAAATCCGAGACTCCAGTTGTGATCAGACGATCTCTAAGAACTCGAGGGATGCCACCGGATTCTAAGGGTTTAAATGATGATTTCGTTGGTTCTGATAATAAAACTTCGAAGTCTTTTAGTTTAGAGGAGTCCTATTCTCCTGATATGAGTGGTCCTATTAGTTTCAAAGATGCTTATGCTGACAAAAGTGAGTCTGGTTCTGATAGACCACTTATCGATGCCATTTTGAGTGCAGCTAAGCAACACCATGGTGGTTTAATTGAAGAGAAATCTGATAGAGTTTTGGATATTGAAATGAAACCCCAAGTGGCTGCTTGGGTTAAACCAGAATGTGATGAGAACTTGAGTGAAAAATGTGATTTGGGTTCTTTAGTTAAAGATTTCGATGGGTCTAAGGCTTGTGAAGATGAGGATTTGAGTGGAAAGCATGGCACTTGTTCTTCTGCTTTAATGAAGGGTGTGGTTAAGACAGAGAAGAGTGAACTTGGGTCTAAGGCTTGTGAAGATGAGGATTTGAGTGGAAAGCATGACGTTTGTCCTTCTGCTTTAATGAAGGGTGTGGTTAAGACAGAGAAGAGTGAACTTGGGAGTCATGTTGATTTGGGGTCATTGACTTTGAAGCCAAACAATATAGCTCGACTTCTGCCTGGAAAGATACTGATAGCGAAATTTTTTCCTTCCAATGACATGAGAATGATTATGGCTGGGAACAAGTATGGGAACGTTGGATTTTGGAATTTAAATCCTATGCAAGAAGAAGAAAATGGGATTTATTTGTACCACATTCATACTGGTCCTATATCAGGAATTGCAGTTCAACAATCTTGCTTGTCTAAGGTACTTCTTGTCTGAAACATTTAGAAGTCTCATACATTATATTTGCAGTTTCCAGTTTGTTATACATTTCTCTTATGTCTTCGAATGTCACTTGGACTAAGCAATGGAATTTTAAAATGCTGTAGTTGTTATTTAACCAAGTACCGAAACATAAGCTTTTAGTCTTATTTTGTGATTTTGTGAAGCAATTAGTGTTAGTATTTTGTAATCTTCCGTGCTATTCTTATATTATTTAATGTGTCTTGTCCTCCATGAGAGTTATTGATCCATGTGTTTTGATTTTAATTTCAGATCTTTACCAGCTGTTATGATGGTTTCATCCGATTGATGGATGTTGAGAAGGAGGTATTTAATTTGGTCCACTCCAGTGAGTACTCCATATATTCTCTTTCACAAAAACCAAACAACGTGAACACCTTATATTTTAGTGAAGGACAAGGGGGATTGAATATTTGGGATGTAAGAACTAAAAAATCCACCACTGAATGTCGTCTTCATGAAGCTAGGATCAACACCATTGATTTTAACTCACAAAACCTTAGTATCATGGCTACTAGTTCCTCAGATGGGACTGCTTGCCTTTGGGATTTGAGAAGTATGGATACTAATAAACCCAAACCTTTGAAGATAGCAAGTCATAAAAAGGCTGTTCATGCTGCATACTTCTCACCCTCTGGAAGATCCCTCGCAACAACAAGGTTTGTTATTTTGTTAAGGTCTCACATTTAGCTTTAATTCCTCTGTATTGGATTAATGCTATTTCATTAGGTACTAATTTCTAGTTTTTTCGTGTAGTTATGATGATAAGGTTGGAATATGGAGTGGAGTCAACTTTGAGGACACTTCCATGATACACCACTATAATCAGACAGGCAGATGGATATCATCTTTCAGGTCATCCTCTTGCCTGAATTGCTAACATGGGTTTTTCATTTGAAATTATCTGCTTGATGTTTTATGATCAATCTGACAGCTTTTTGGTTGAAAACATTTGTCTGATCCTTATTTTCTTAATTTTCCCATCTTAATTTGTGGTTTCCTGTGTCAAATGCAATTTTTGCAATAAAACGGCATCAATGCCAAGACCTCGATAAATAATCTAATCCCTTGAAATCGGAAAGCCATGTCTAACAGGCCTAAGTTCAGACATTTCTTGCTTGTTTCTTAAGAAATTAACAGTATGATGATGGTATGGGGACAAGTTGGAGTTGTAGCAAACATTTTCTGCATCTGCAGTGCATGCTTCTTTATACATTATGAAAGTTGAGTATATTTTTAAAACAACTTGGTTCTTTATGTTGGAGCAGAGCGGTATGGGGCTGGGACGATTCATATATCTTCATCGGCAACATGAAAAGAGGAGTCGATGTGATTTCTCCAGCTCAAAGAAGAACAATAATGACTTTACAGAGCCCGCATATGTCTGCAATTCCTTGCAGATTTCATGCACACCCTTATGAAGTTGGGATGCTGGCAGGAGCCACAAGTGGAGGCCAGGTTTATGTGTGGACATCAAGCCAGGAATCTGCAGAAGAGTAATAACATTGTTGCTAAATGACATGCAACTGTTTTTGTTAAGCCAATTGAGAAGACACTCATGGCTTGTAGGATTTACTCAGTTGTCAAACTGGATTATACTTTCAGTGTTGAAACTGCTCTATGAGGGAAAGTATAATACTAGTTTTAGTGAACTTCCGTGTAATCTGTAAATTTAAGATTTGATTTGATGCCATGGAAATCAAAGTTTCACAGTAAAACAGAGTTGGTTTTTAATGTAGCAACTATATCTCATCCCATGTTATCATCAAGATATTGCTTACAACTCTCTAAAATTTCACAATAAAAGGAAGCTGATTTTTGATATAGCTCTCTTGTTGTGAGAGCAGAGCAATTTGGTGTTGGGATGATTCGTGCGTCAGAGTTAAAAGAGGAAATGATGTCCCGTCTCTAGCTGAACAAAAGATGATGAGTTTTCAAGGAATCTGTAAACATATTATTGAGATTCTAGTTGACTATCGATTTATATTCTTCCACGCGGTTAGTTCAGGTGGGATTATATGTTCATTACAAGAAAGCACAGCCTGTGCCGTTAATTTCCCAAGCCAACCATGGTACAATAAACCTCTTGAACCAAGTCCTCCAAATAGCCAGAATTTAGAGGTCCGAGTTTTACCAATAAGGTCTTCAATGCAACCCAGAAGTGGAAGTGATCCGTTGGCTGTAAGTGGTGGCATTGCTCTCAAACCTGCCCTAGCTCCAGTGAAAGACCAATTCTTTATGCCTGGATATATGGACGATGCCTTTGGCAAAAGCTCTCCTAAGGCTTTCGAAGCTTCATCCACTGAGACATTTGGTGATGAATTTCTTGATTTCCATTCCCTTGTTGAGCCCATATATAGACTTCGAGTCCCCTGGACAGCTAGCCATGCATCTGACAATATTGATGGGCCGTCGTCTGGATAATCTTGCCTGAAGTATAGCATTCCAGATAATAAGTCTTTCGAGTGAAAAAAGTTTTCACATCAAATGGTCACAAAGCAAATGATATTGTTCACTAAACCATTGGCTTTTAATGCATAAGAAAGTATATAGTAACTTTACCCTATACCGTCAGATAGTTGTAGATAAGCAATGACTCCTCGGCATGTTCTCAAAGGAAGCTTCCCAGAGAGCTCTGGAAGCATGTCTGCTTTGGCACCCATGCATATGATCACCGCGTCATATTCTCCTAAACACATAAAGCAGAGATCAGAGTTCTACAAAAGAAAATGTCTTCGTTAAGTATACTACGTTTGGAGCATGAAATATATACTTCACAACTCTGGAAAACACCCAGGACATGAGCTAAACACGATTAAGTATATAGAAAAATGACAACTGCCTGCCTGTCTATACATAAGAACCTCAAGTATATCATAAGATTGTTGCATACAAACTAGATGGGCAGTACGTGGAATCCTGAAACATGAAAATCTGTCCAGTAGTTTTTAATCACCACTTGTTGTATATCGCATTCAACAGAGAGAAAAAAAAAAAAAAAAAAAAAAAGAGGCTTAATCAACAGAATGAGAGATTACCTTCTAATTCAAGGAGATTACTGATAGTTTTTTTATGGAGATACAACTCTTTCTTTCCAAAACCAGAAGTGGACAATTCATTCACTAGATTTTTACATGCTAAGAAGAGTCCCTAGTAGATAACCACAAAACAAAGAAAATTTACAAAAAGCAAATGAAAACTCAACGTAAAAAGATCAATGGCTTCATTCTTCACACCTGAAGATAGCGCTGAGGATGAACATTGACAGCATCAGGCATATAAAAGGCTGTGTTCAAAGGAACACATAAATTTGGAACAAGACTTCGGGCAGCATCCTTACCAATAGTCTCTATTCTGCAACTGGAAAGGCAGTTCTGAGCATTCTAATGACATAAGCCAGAAACATCAATATTACCTGAAAATCATTTATCAATCCCAAATATATCCAAGTTCCATTCAGGAGTTTCAGAAAAATTACATCATTCAATGTAGTCAAGGTCTTCGTATTGGTAGCAGGCCTCAAGATGCCCCTGAATGAAAATGAAAGCAATGGAATATGTAAGAGCTAATTGATGCAGAGAATAAGATTTCAGCCTCTATCCAAAAAAATGGGAATCTAAATCAATTTCCAAGGCCCCCGTGTATGAACAATAAAGTGAACATAAAAGGAATCTGATTTGACCCTGGAGTGCGTATTTTGTTTACCACCCTTGTTTGAGAAGGAACATCAAGTTCTAGAAAGAGAATTTAGTATGTAATGAAAGAGAAACTTGATTGAAAAGGAGACAAACCTTCTCCTTACTACAAATTCACTCAAATTTGGACCAGATTCCTGCATTTCAGAGTTCGATTCTTCTGAACTAATTGCTGCTTCCGAAATGCTTAAAAGCTTTAAACTTTCTTTCCAACATTCAGCACCCCGCCAAAGGAGCTTAGCTGCAAAAATTACAACATATAATTCCACAGAAAAAAAAATCTCAACTTTGCAAACAACATTCTCATAGTTACCAAAAACCATCTAGGCTAGACAGACCTGGTATAGAACGTAAAACAAACATAATACAAAGTTTTATATACTTATGACTTATCTGCCAACCAAAACAACTTTCTTGTATTAAAATTTACTTTCAATTTTAAAATGAAATCTATAAAAAAACTGTTATATTTCAGAAATTACAACAAGCATTTTCTCATGTGATCGAAACATTCCTGTTATCTTTACCTTCAGTAACGCAGAACCATCTTCCACAACTTAATTAATAAACCAAACAAAAGTAGCATACATCTAAAGAAGATTATACAATGAAAACCTTTAGGAGAATAAGGATGAAGGAGTCCTCCAGATACTCCAGAAGCACCACCTCCAATGCCAATCTCATCATATATATCAATGTATACATCCAAGTACTTAGCACTCTCCTACACATTCAATTACACCAAATTCAACTTCAACAACACCTTCAAAGCCGGCAAAAGGCAAAATTTTAATAATATATCAAGAAATTGCAAAATCTATCTTTTTTGTCCTTGGGTAGATATAATACATTAATCTAATCAAAATTTATACCTTTTAGTGCCCTTTATGTGATTTACTTTAAAAATAAATAATAAATAAATAAAAATAAAGAGTACTTTCAACAAATGCCAAGCAACTGAGAGACCAGCAAAGCCAGCACCGAGCACGGCGTATCTGCATTTAATTATTATAATTGAAATTATCTGTCTTTAATAAAAATAAATAAAAAATAATTTAAAAGTATTAGAAAGATGACCTGAGAGGACGTTGGGGGAGAGACGAGACTGCAACTTGTGAAGCGGTTCTTCTACTGCATATACGACTGTGGTGGAGGTGGTTTCCGCCGATAAACGGCGACTTCCAATCGGCCAGACGACTATTGCAGGCCGGCAGCGGC
>WYDK02118171.1:3913273-3929976 GCA_009867345.2 Toxicodendron radicans
ATACCCTTTGATTCAATCCACAACCTAACAAATTTTCGTCAACCCTTTTGACTAAAAAATGAAATTACAGATACAAAATTTGATTAAATTACCTTTTGAACAATTAACTCACACTGAGTCCCCTTCCCTGAAGCCGGAGCTCCTGATATCATAACCTTGAGTGGCTGATTAGTCGAAGCACAAGTGACCCTCAAACTCAAACCCTGCAGCCCAAAACACAAAACACATTAATTTCTTTCGCGTATTTTCTCGCGGTGGGAATTGTGATATATGTATAAGTACCTTAGTTTTAGTGGGGGAGGTGGCATGGAGAGGGGAGAAGGACACATTAAGAGGGGTGAAGTGAAGAGAAGAAGAAGGATGAAAAGAGAGAAAGGAAGAAGAAGAAGAAGAAGAGGGAGGAGGGAGAAGGGAGAGAGAAGGAGTTGAATGGAGATTAATGGAGGAATGAAGAGAGGAAAGTGAAGAAGAGGGCTGCATTTTTGTTGTTGGAAATGAGAGGTTTTGTGTGAAAGAGGAGTGTCATTTGTAAAGTAGTTGATTTTAACGGATAACGGTCACCACACCTTTTATTTTTATTCTATTTTATTATTATTATTATATATATTGATTTTAGATTGAACCGAACTATAGAATTCACTCTAACATCTGTTGAAGCTAAGCCTTAATGAGCCAAGGGAATCACATTTGAAGCTGCTTCAACATAAGCCCCTCCTTTAGTGATACCAACCACTCGGATCAACGAATGTTCCAGTGGGACTGGAGGCACAATGGAAATACCATTTCTTGGATTGTCGTAGAGGAACTAGCCAACATAGGGTTATGATATGCCACAGCTCAATCTGTTTTGTTTTGCAGTGATGGATGGTGCAACAACCAGTGGCACAGCGAAGCTGATTGCGGCGCATTTGCCACCCGAATGAACCCGGTGTGGTGGGAACGAGGCGGTTATTGATGGTGGAAGCAGCATTCTTGTCGCAAAAAAACCACCTCATAGAATTGTGTTCTTGCGCCACGGGTTCTTGCGCCGTCCATCACTGCAAAACAAAACACATTGAGTTGTAGTGTAGACATCAAATCACGATAACGGGCCGATATTATATACGGTTGCAGAAACCAAATCAAAGGGATTGGTTGGAAGATAAGAAAAGCTTGATTGACCAATTGGTTGAAAAATAAAGAAAGCATGACTAACTAGTTGCCGATCTTTTCTATCATGGGCCACAGATACTTAGGATGTCAGCCATTTTTCAGATTTTTGGATAGGCTCAAATCATTTCATATTAGGAGCCCACTTTGACGGGCTTCGAATTTAGATAGATCCAGCGATCATACTGTAATCCAAGACAAATTGGTTTCGGTGACTAGAATTCCAACTGAACTTCCATGTTCAAATATTGTTAGAGTCTAGTTGATATTTCAATGGTCTCCTAGTAGTTTCATAAAGACAAACAGCAATTATACTGTGGTGTGCCCAAGAAAATTCTCTCCTCAAATTAAACAGAAAAATGGGGGAGACCCTTTTGCTCTATTCTGCAATACATTGCCTTATTGATGCTCTTCTGGTTAACTGTTTTTTATGTGAGACCGCACCTTCAAGCGGGTAAGTCAGTTCAGTTCTATTCTATATTAACGATTGAGACCCATTTTTTCTTGCTTCTTTGCATTTGGTTGCTGATAAAATGCAAGAAAACAAGAGAAAAATAGTTGAAATCTTTGGGGAAAGTTAGAATCTTGCTCAACCCCATTTCCTAAAGCATTCTCTTTTCTTTCATTTTCTTGGAAAACAAACAGGGGCTGCTCGTGTTTTATATCTCATCTCCCAAACACCTTGTCTTAAACTCTTTTCTTTCCTTAAATCAATTCAAACCTGTCTGGTTGCTGTGAAAACAAAAAAAAAAATATAATAAAAAAAAAATTGAAAAATTCCACTTAGCATGAGTATACAGTTAGGCCTAAACAACACTCATTAGAACATGGAAATTTCCTTTATCATCATAAACTATAATGTTTCTCTCATACAATACTGTATTCTCCTTGTATGTATAATTACATTAACAGATTGTGCAGATTCTTTTAACAGATCGAATTATACATATGAGATAATGTTATTCTCCCATATCCGAGCAGGACCATTTCATCGTAAAGTAGCATATGCATTGATGATGGGGCAAGGGTACTTACTGATCTCGCAACCAAATATATCCATTTCATCGTAAAGGTTGAACACTCGATCTTTGTAATGCTATTATATAGCAGCCAAATTTGTGAAACAAAAGAAGATGCTAAGGTTTGCTCCTTGCATTTGAATCCATAAAGATTTGAATGATTAAGCACATGGTACTTGGAATTCAAAATGCCCAATTACAAACTACAACCAACTAGATAAGCCTCTAAACCGCAAGGATGCAAATACACTTTGGTATAACACTATCATGCCATGATCTCAATGTAAACAAAAATTAAGGAAAACTGGACCAAATTATTGATATTACAATTTACTAAGTTCCTATCAAAGTAAATTTCGAAAATGAAAGTAAAACATGATAAGACTTCCGTAAAGGTGCATTCGTTAATCCGCCAGTGAACCGCAACTGCTCTTCAGAATGCTAATCTCTGGAAAGGGGAGAGTTCTTCAGTCCAGTTTCACTGAAGAGAACAAGTAATGCACAAACCAGAATGAAGAAAGGAAACCAACTGTGCCTGTTGCTAGCATGATTGCTATGACCATGAAGAGAGAGTATCCCAAATAAAGGGAGGCCGAGACAGGTCCACTCAAACTTCGGAGATCAAAAACGAGATAGTTTATGGAGTACAAGAAAATGTAGATTGCAACTGATCCGGAAGCAAAGAAGGATTTCCACCACCATTTCCAGTCCTCAACACAAAGATGCATGTATGTGAGAACAAGAGACACTTCGGCACAAACCACCACAAGCAGTATCAAAACAATCAAGAGGAAACCGAAGACATAGTAAACACGACCCATCCAGATGCTAGACATGATAAAGAAGAGCTCAATGAAGAGGGTACCAAATGGAAGAGTGCCAGCACCAAGAACCAAAAGCCAAGATGGGTATTTCTGGGCCGGGATTTCACGTGGAATCTGGTTAGTTCTAACAGGGTATTCAATATGAGGTGCCTTCGCCCCAAGGTATCCACCAAATAGGGTAAGGGGCACAGAGATGCAGAACCACAGTAGAAGTAGAATAACAAACAAGGAGAATGGAATGGCTCCTGTGCTATGACTACCCCACAACAGGAAATTCAAAGTTGTCAGAATCAAAAAGGCAATACCAGGGAAGAAACAAGCAACCCTCCATGCCACAGAAATCCATCCTTTAAGATCACCACAGCCAATTGTCCTCCATAGACGAACAGCAACATAGCCACCTGGAACACCAAGAATCATGTAGAAAAACAGCATACCTGTGATAAGAGTTCCACGGGAAGCTGGTGACATGAATCCGAGAGCAGCAAACAAAATAGTCACGACAGCCATCCCGAGAATCTGAACTCCATCTCCAACAACAATACACAAAAGTCCAGGATTGCTTGGGGCACGGAAAACATCCCCCACAACAAGCTTCCACCCAGACAACTCCTCATTCATCTGTGCTTGAGCCTCCTTGTCAAGCTCCTCATACCGAGTCAGATCCCGCCGAACAGTCCTCAAAAAGATCACAAGAACAATACCGGCAAGGAAAGTAATAACCATAAGTGAATTCAAGATCGAGAACCAATGGACCTTCGATCCCTCCATCTTCAAATAAGCATCCCAACGGGATGGCCACTTGATATCACTCATATCAAAGTTAACCTCATAAGTAAACACAATTGGTTGACCCTCCTTAATAGGCATAGACACAATGTTCGAATCACATTTAATCTGACTCGGGTACTTGCCATAATTCTTCAAATCCTTCACCAAATCAACATTATGCCTCACACTACACGGCACAACCTCAAATCCAACAACCATATAACCGGGCACATCAGATCCCTCACTGGCTTTCGTTGGAATCACCTCAGCCGCATCGCCAGTACCCATAACACGAGCAACATTAGTTTCCTCGTACTTATGGACAAGAACCTTAAACTTCAAATGATTAAACACATAATACGCATCTTGATACTTAACCCCAACTGGAAACCCAGTCCACCTCAAAAGATAGCCATCCTTCTTGGTGTACCTTATCGCCGGCAAATTATCAAGGATCAAATTAACCTGATACATCTCATCAATCCTCTTCTTCAACAAATCGAAATTATCTTTCGATAACGGATCCGTTTTGCACAAAAAGATATCACTTTCATTGGTGTACATCTTAAACCTATAGGGAGAATTCTCAATCCTATCACCCATCAAAAGCTCACCAAGGTTCTCAGCACTATCTTTGACGCCCTCTTTAGGCTTACAAAAGGGCAAACTGTAATAACTAAAGGGCATTTCGGTGTCTATGGAAGTAATTGAATTAACTTTCACAGACAACCCATCACCGACAACGTATTTGTGAGGGTAGCTACCAGGCAAGTAAAACCCATAACAAAAAGATTGCAATATCAAGAAAACAAACAATACCCAGATGCTAAGATTGCGAGTTAAGTCCATTTTCGATCCGTTTTGGATGAATTCGAGGCAGATCTGGGAGACCCAGATCGTGAAATGAATGAAAGAGCAAAGATATGAAATAGTAATATCAATATACAATCAATAAATGATGTAATAAAGAAGGTTACAGAGGGTTCTGGATCTGACTGACCTTCGAGAGAGAGAGAGAAAAGTGAGAGTCTCTGTGAAGAAGAAGGAGAGACTAGTGTGGGAGAGTTTTATATGGTATGGATTTGATCTTGTTACGAGCTCTGCCGTTTTGGCCTTTTACTCTTTATTGGTTACTTAAAATAATTCATTTATTATCTCTTTTTTTTTTTTAAATAAAAATAAATAAAACAAAATCTGAAAATTTAAAAATATACGAAAGCTCGATGAAAACAAACCACAAATTTGATAATTTGAATAACCCTTAACTTGTTATTGGTATAGTAACATTTACTAGTGCAAATACTTTAGACTTAAATCATTTTGGTTGATCAACATGGTAGAAAAAAAGGTTCATTAATGTCTTGCCAAACTTTGATTAGAGCTCAAGAAGTGGAGAACATGAAGAGAAATAAAGTTTTCTAAAATAATAATAATATTGGTATCTTAGGTTCAATGGATCACAAAGTTGTTTGATTTTCTTTGACTAATTGTGTCTTGGGATGTTTCATTAAATCATGTATAATATAAATATATTATATAGTTGAGCTTTTTTATATCATAAGCTTGCTTTAGATTAGATCTAACTCTACTTCATACTAGAACAAAGTGAAACTCATTTGAAACTAAAGTCATCCCACATGTTTATTTTGCTTTCTAAATACATTTTTGACAAGTTTCATGTGCCCTCTATGCCCTACATTTCGGGATATATACAAAAATCGTCAAAACATTATCTATAAATACGTTCCGTAAAATATATATGAAATACGATTTTATTGAGTAAATTTATGTTTTCAATGAATAACGTGGCATGTATGTAGTCGAACAAGTTGAAAGGCTTAAACTCACCAAGAGTTTAGTGAGAGAAGAGCAGTTTAACCACAATTTCACTATATTGTGATTGAATCTTGAAAGAGTGAAAGTTGCAGTACATTTTCATGATAAAGAGAGCATAACAAAAAATAATAAAAGTAAAATATGGAAACTTCAACAGGAATTTTGTGAACAGTCAATGTGAAATGTGAGTGTTTCACTCACAAGCTTTTTATCACATTTCTTGCCCTTTCTGTCACATGGCCAAGCACTCAAAACAATGAGTTCCATTCAAATCCCTTCACAAGAAAGAAGCAACCATAAATAAACAAATGGAGAATTGAAAAGGGCCTAAAAAGACTCCACATGGACAAGAAATACATAGTCATTGGATGATAGAATCTTGCTAGGTGATCAATGGAGAATCCTGAGTCCTGGTAATGTTTCTGGGTTTAGATTTAACTGATAGGAGTGACCTGTCAAGGATTGCACGTACGTTGATGATATTGAAAGTATGATCGAGAATGAGAAAAATATTCTCTGAATTCAACCAGCATTCATAGCAAGTATTGAAAATGAGGTAATAACATTATCACTCAAAAAATGTGAAACTTGTGAGGGAAGATACAGAAACCTTTCAAGGGTATTTTCATGGCTTCCCAGAATCCAGTAACAAAATATTTAATGCATTGCCACTCGCCAGTTGACTTGTGATAACTTGAATAAGCTAGAATATGATATTGCATGTTGAACAATGGGTAAACTTTGCGTTAAGACTAAGTTCTAATTTCATTACAAACACCACCCTGAACTAATGCAGTTGGAGGAAAGGTAATATAGTCTGTCAAATCTTGATGGAGATACACAAGAATAAGATATATCAGTAGAGACCATTCTGAGGGAAAAACCCTTCAATGGGATGGGACGGATGGCGTACATATGCCTTTTCATCACACGTGCCTTGCACGTGCACAATCATTAGACAGGCACACATGTATTTGTCCCACTAAAGAGTTTCTTCTTCTGAGGAACCTCATTCAGCTGGCCAGACTGGTTTAGGGTCTGGCCTGGGTTAAGATGTTTGCTTCAGCTTTGTCTGAGAGAACTAAGCTTTATCAGCGGGGCCACTTCATAGCACATTGACTTTTTGTCTCAAAAAGTGCTTGATAAACATTAACATGCCAATTGCATTTATACGCTTTACTCAAATAACAAACAATAGACACTGAAAAGATGTGCTCCTTGCATTTTAACCATAAAGATCAGAGTAAATAAGCACAGGACACCAGAAATCCAACATGACAAAGTGCAAACTACAACCAACTAGATAAGCCTACAGTATGGTACAACACTATCATGACATGATCTAAATGTAACACAGATTAAGGAACACTGAACCAAATTATTGATATTCCATTGTATGGAAAGTTCCCCAGCGAAGTATAGTTCAGAAGGGAGTAACACAAGATAGACTTTGGTCAAGGTTGCATTCTTTCCTTAGCCAATTGACCATAACTGCTCCTAGCAATGCTAATCTTTAGAAGGAAAGAGTTCTCCAGCCCAGCTTCACCAGAGTGAACAAGTACTGCACAAACCAGTACGGAGAAAGGAATCCTACTGTACCAGTTGCTAGCATAATTGCTATAACCATGAACAGAGAGTACCCCAAATATAGAGTGGCAGATATAGGTACAAGATAGTCCATCTCTAACTATGTTCAATAAAAGTTAAGGGCTGCTTGGGGCAAAGAAAACATCCTCCACAACAAGCTTCCACCCAGACAACTCCTAGTTCATCTGTACTTAAGCCACCTTGTCAAGCCCTTGTACCGGGTCAGATCCCACCTAACTGTCCTCAAAAAGATCAGAAGGTCAATACCAGTGAGGAAAGTAATAATCATGAGAGAATTCAAGATTGAGAACCAGTGGAACTTTAATACATCCATCTTCAAATAAGCATCTGACTGCTGTTTGATATCACTCACAACAAAGTTGAACTCATAAGTAAACAATCGGCTGGCCCCCCTTAACAGGCATTGACATAATGTCTGTGATGAGACCAGAATGATGCAGGTGTAGGAAAGGAGAAATAAGGTAGCAAGTAGTGGATAGAAAGGACGCTGGCAGGAAATTTCCAATAGTAGTAGTATGTTAAGGATGGTTTAGGCTGGGACAGGTGGTGATTGTTGGTTGGGACAATAAAAGAATTCAGTTATGGAGAGAGAGCAGGAGGATAAAAAGAGAGGGAGAGAGCAGACTGGTTTTACACAGAAAAGAAAATAGGAAAAACATGGGGAGGAGCTAGCCCTAGAAGTCTAGCATTATTTTTCTTTCTTGTTCTGATTTTCCTGTTCTTTTGGCTGTTGTGCTGGGTTATATTTGGGCTGTTTTTTTGTTGTTGTCATCTGTTTTGCTGAATATCAATATAGACATCTATCATTTTCTTGTTTCTTGGCTGTTGGTTGCTACTATTTCATTGGTTTGGTTGAGTATTAGGAGGGTATTCTATCCGTCTGAATAACAATGGATAGGATTTGGGTATTTTCCATACATATTCAAAACCTTCACTAAAATACTAAATCAAGATTATGCATCACACTACAGGGCACAACCTCAATTCCAACAACCATGTAAATGGGAACATCAGATCCCTCACTCGCTCTCGTGGTAATCACCTCAGCCGCATCCCCAGCACCCATTAGACTTGGAACTTTAGTTTCCTCGTACTTTTGAACAACCACTTTAAACTTCAAATGATTAAACACATATCATGCATCTAAATACTTAACCCCAACAGGAAAACCAGTCCACCTCAAAATATAACCATCCTTCATCGTAAACCTTATCACCGGCAAATTATCAAGAATCAAATTACCCTCATACATCACATCAATCCTCTTATTCAACAAATCAAAACCATCTTTTGATAACAGATCTGATTTACACAAAAAAATTCAGTTTCATTGGCGTACATCTTGAACCGATAGGGAGAACCCTCAATCCTGCTACTTATCAAAGGTTCACCAAGATTCACAGCGCTATCTTTGACACCTTCCAGTGGCTTACAAAAGGGCAAACTGTAATAACTCAAGGGCATTTCGATGTCTATAGAAGTGATCAAATTAACTTTTATAGACAAGCTATCACCAACACCATATTTGTGCGGGTAAGTACCAGAAAAGTAAAACCCATAACAAGAAGATTAAAATGTCAATAAAACAAACAATACCCAGATGTTAAAATTGCGAGCTAAGTCCACTTTTTTTTTTTTTTATTGAATTGTCTCAAATCTGGGAAACCCAGATCACGAAATGAATGAAAAAGTAAGAAACTATAGCGGTAAAAGCAATATAATAGCTAAAAATAATGAAACAAAGAAGACAAGAAGATATGGATCTGAATGGCCTTCAAGAGGAAGTGGATATAGAGTTTGTTTCATAAATTTATATATATGGTGGTAAATCTTTATCTAAATCTCATAAAATTTACAAATAATGTGTCATGGAGTTTGATTGGCATGGTAGAAAAAGGATTATGTAAGGAATCTCACATTGAAAGGGAATAGTTGGACAAGTGGGTTAAAAGGGTTTGACACTCTCCCTTGACAAGCCGGTTTTCCAAAAAGAGTTCTACCCAAGCCCAATAAGACCCATTACTCAGCCCAATTTTGTGAAATATTATATGGGTTCTTATTATAAGGGCTTGGGCACCCTCCCTTGGCAAGCTGATTTTCCAAGGATAGTTCTACCCAAGCCCATGAAAGACCCATTGTCAAGCCCAATTGTGTGAGATATTAAAGTAGGTTCTTATCAAATGGTATCAGAGTCATGGTCCTGCGCCTACATTGTCACGCCTGCGTGGCAGGCTGACCCGTGGTAGGCTAACCTTGGGTCCGGGCTACTATCCCGAGAAAGGGAATGGAGACCTGAGGTAAGGGGATCCACGAAGTCACATAACGGGTAAAGAGGCCGACGGGGGTAAAAAGGCCGACGTGGACGTCGGTTGTGGAAGCGTGGTAGTGTGTTAGGAATCTCACATTGAAAGGGAAATGGTTGGACAAGTGGGTTATAAGGGTTTGGGCACCCTCCCCTGGCAAACCGGTTTTTCAAGGAGAGTTCTACCCAAGCCCATGAAAAACCCATTGCCCAACCCAATTGTGTGAGATATTGAAGTGGGTTCTCATCAGATTATTAATGGCTTGAATAACTCTGATTAGAGCTTAATAATGGAGAACCTGGGTAAGAAGTTAAATTTCTATAATACTATTTGGATCTTGGTACAACTGGATCACAAAGTTTTTTAATCTTCTTTGACCAATTATGTCTTGGGATGTGTTGTTTAATCATATATAACATAGCTTAGTTTTTTATCTCATAACTTGCTTTAGCTTAGATCTTACTCTAGTTCACACTGGAACATAGTAAACTGATCTAAACCTAAAGTCATAAGTCAGAACAAAGTTTATTTACAGCACAATATATCAGGTTGTCATTTGATCCCACATGTTTCTAGTAAATATAATTTGAAAGGTTTCATGTACCTCTACACCCAATACTCTTCAATATGTACAAAAAAGTCAAATGAAAAATAAAAAAATAAATAAAATCAGAATAAACATGCATACCACAATCAATAAAATATATAATGTAGGAGCTGGATTTGAGGCGTAAGTTGGGTCTGATGTACACCATAGAAGTTTACCAAGAAGTATCAAATGGAGGGCCCAGATGGCCAAGACTAATGAAATAGGTTATATCTAAATCAAGCATATGATTACACAATATCTGCAATGGAACAGGCTGGAGCAGTGTAAAAAACATAGCCAGGAAAGTAACAAATTTTGCACGCTCAAAAATAAAGATGAAGTACACTGATTGCAAGAGATACTTGCCATAAGTAGCTAATTTACAAGGAACTAGAAATATACTTGATCTAGGAAATGTCCAATTCCAATAAATTATAAAGCAACTATCTTTTATATTATTTCAGTAAACATAACTTCTAACCTTTGTTGGCACCCAAGCCTCGTGATTTTGGATGCCTAACTGCAACCAAAGGGTTGACAATACCTTGGGAATCCCTTCCCAAGCCCATGCCTTCAACAAAACCCATCTTCGCCATCATCTTTGATCCAAAACCTTTAGTGTGCTTTTCAAAAGTTCCAATGCTTTGAGGTCCCTTCCTCCCTGAGTCACCACGAGATTCCTTCCTCCCTGAGTCACCACGAGAATCCTTTCTCCCTAAGTCACCACGAGATTCCTTCCTTGCCGAGTCATCATCAATGTTTGAAAATTCCACACCCAACCCAAGAGATTTAGGTCGTTGGACCACTTCAATGGGTTTTGACATACCTTGACCATCCTTTCCCAATCCTTCACCCTCTACATATCCCATTTTAGCCATCATTTTGGATCCAAACCCCTTAGTGTGTACCTCAAATGCACCAACCTGTGTCAAGCTGGTTGAGCCCTTACTTTCAAAAGTTTCACTTGTCTCTATAGAATCTAGTGTTTCGATCTCATTTTCAGACCGCATAACACCATTTGACACAAATGAGACAGGCTGACTAGCATACGCAACTTTTTTCCCACTCCCTCTCTTCTTACTTGTTTCACCACTATTATTACGAAGGGTCATATTCTTTGATGTCTTGCTCTTGTTTCTGTTTGCACCCACTGATTTACTATTCGAACCTTCATTAACAGCGAAATCAACATCCTCATCACCAGCACCAATCAACTGAAATCCATAAACAACCACTGACTTAGCTTTACTATGGTAACATACATAGATTATCCAAGTACACAGTAAAACTCTCCAGATCAGGTCAATCAAGCAATAACAATAAAAAATTGGATATTAACAATACTATGAATGTAATTCAATGGAAATTTAAAACCTTTTCCAGGCGAACTTTGTCACTTGATGATGGCATGCAAGTGTGTCGTGTTTGTGTCACTGTTACATAACTGTAAAAACAAAATGCCAGCTGGTATAAACATCAACACTTTTTTTCCACTTGCTATATATGTTTATAAATAACATATTATTTAAAATAGATACAAGAAAATAAATTCATGAGCAAAAATACACAAATCTGCATAATGTATCAATATAAAAGTGAAAATATATTACCTTTTCTTACCAGAACCCTGACACCTACTCTGTAAGCGATATATTGCAGCTAATCGTCGTACCTAAAAAAGCCTAAAGCGCATCAAACATACTCCAATTGCTCATAACTCATTAGCTTGTTAATTGAAAAAACATTCTTGTATGTGTGCACATGAAGTTGTATTTTGGTTCAAAGCATGGCTCCACTGGACAAGTATGAGCCCCAGTTAAAGGTTTTTCACAAATATTGAAATGACAACTGACTAAACAAGAGTAACATGGATTTAAAACATATATGTTCTGGCCTAATAAAAAAATGAGAACCTTTGACACAGAAAAATGGCATGGAGTGATTATCCAATGTAAAGCAAGCACTAACGTGCAGAAGATGGGTAGCAAACTACAAAACTCATAAACCTAATTACCTTAAATATAATTAGATCAAATTATCATATCTACTCTATGTGAAGAGGTGAAACGAAATTCCATACCTGTGAACAATCCCGGTGATGCATAGGTTGAAATGCAAACATATCTACACCATCCAAAACAATCTGCTCTAAGATCTGCATCTTACAAACATGAAGATTAGTTCTTCTGACAAATAATATGAGATCATCTAGTTGGTTAATCTAATACTCAATTAATTGTCCTCCATCTATCGAGAAGGCATTTTGGAGAAAATGAGGTTATAGCTGGTAAAAAGGGAAGGATTAGATTGACAAAAAAAGTTAGGTGCATGCCAGAATCGTAAATGGGCCATCGGTTCACCAGGTAACGAATACAAGGAAGAAAATTGAGCAATTTTCTATTTTTTTGATAGGACACAAATGTTCAAGTGTGTATATTATACTCATATATAATAACTTCTCTCACTTTATAGTTTTGTCTTAATCAGAACAACTGAAGCACTGGTGCAAACAACAATGGGAATCACCACGTTATGGAAGATTGTGGTATCACATACCGAGTTTATTTGCTCGAGATCAACACCCCGACGTAGCATTCTTTCACGACGTTTCACAGCAATCACTTCTTTTCGGTGTTTCTTTTTTTCACCTGAATAGCAAGTGAACAATAAGAATATATGATACATATTGAAGGCAGGCAAGTTGATTTACTACAAATACTATAATAACAAAAGTGAATCATCGAAACCCACATACTATAGAATGGAAAACTCATATTGTTAGCCACCAAAAAGCAGAACACTGACTTTTATTTGAACAATCAAAATGTATTATGATGAAAAAAATGAGTTCACTTTTTTTCGTTGTAGCAAGCTAGCATCTATGTATGAAAGAAAAAAATCAGAATTCAATTACCATTATAAGATTGCATTGAAAATAAAAAGGGATATCTTATTTCAGAATCTTTTGATTCTACATAATTAAATATATCTCAACCTTATATGAACATATGTTTTTTTTACCAAGATAAGCATATGTAAGCAAACTGTACCTGGAAAATTTCTGGACTTCTTACTCTTTTGAGCCTCTCGAGGCCAAGACTGGGGAAGGCAAGGAGCATGCTTCTTCTTTGCAGAAGCAGTTCTTGGATCTTTTACAAGTATGAAGTCATCAAAAGCAGAAGAATAAGCACCTCTAGCAGCTATGGATTTTTTTTTCTTTGACACAGGCAGGGGCTTCCTCACACCATATTCACTAGATGCATCTTGGAGAGCAATTCCACCCAACTTTTGTAAAGTACCATCAAAACTACTGCTGGAAGAACTTCCATCCTCTGATCCATTAAAATTCTGTTCTACCAACCACTTGGCATCTAAAACATTGTCACTCCCACCAATTCCCGCTAAGTAATCTTCGGCAATCTCTTCATCAATATCTGAATCACTATCAGACAAGTCTTCTGATTGATCACTATCAGAATATGACTCCGAACATTCATCATCGCATGAGTCCCCATCATTCTCATCATCACTATCCCCATCAGATATATCTTGTGTGTATAACTTCATGCCTCCAATTGACAGGAACCCTGAATTCTCCTTTGGTGAGACATTCTCATCAGGCAACTCTTCAGCCATCTCAACACCTTCCTCCTGATTTATGTTTTCATCAGTATCCACTTCCTCCTTGGAGAATGGTGAATCAGAACTCGTTACTTCACGCCCATCCACTTGTTTTGAGGATGAATCGACACCACTTGGGGTTGCCTCAGATTCATCACAGAATCCCAGTCCCCTATGTGAGCTATCACCCAGCACAAAGCCTGAGCTATAATCATAGCTATAATTAACATTATGAGGATTCAAAGTTGGGGTTTCATCTATATAAGCAACAATCTTACTATCCCGAGAACCAACCAAAACAATTTGCTTTGACTCATCCAAACTATTATCTCTGTCATTGTCCTCAATGCGCAGTTCCTGACACAAACTATATTATGAGAAAACCAAACATATCCAAATATTAGAGAACTATAACTTAAACAGTTTCATAAAGTACAAAGCTCATATTAAAGTTTTAGACCAATTAAAAAAAAATTATCCATTTCCAAAGTAAAAACACAAACTTCAAGCCGAAAAATGAATAATTTCAACTATTAGTCCAAATTAACTTAATTCTATACAAGCAATCATCTTTACCAATTAAAAAAAAAAATTAACTCGCCCTCAAAAATGAATTCTTTTTTCCATTCTAAAGAAACATTCGGGTCCAAAGGCATATACCTTAAGATCAACAGAAGGGTACTGGTACGCAAACACAATTTCATTAGACTTCCTTGATCCATTTTTAGAAGCAGAAGCTTTTGCTGGATTCGAACTCCCAGATTTTAACCCAGAATTCGAGTTCATTTTGGCAATCCTTCCTGTAATTCAAGACCAAAAATAAAGCTGAAATGATACTTGCTCACCACCTTAAAATCCTGCTCGGTTTTCTCTCAAAACTCAAGGGAAGAACAAAAACAAACAAACTTTCACTCCATTCCATAAAAAAACTTAACCCAGTTGAAATTAAACATGATATAATCTGTTTAATACTAAATCATCACACTTAAGCTACACTCATATCAAGCGCCACAAAGGTAAAGTTTCTACCTTTTGTTAATTTTCACCACCCATGAACAACAAAACAGATGGGTAACGAATCAAAAATAAAAATTAGAACACAGAGAAAGAGTTGGCACCTCGAGAAGGAGATTGAAACTGCTGTTGCCAATCAGACAAAAGACCTCCTTCAACAAACAAAGAGTTCTTTATTCGACGACCAGACGACGATGACGTGTCCGGTTTCCCTCTTCGTTTGCTCTTGCTTCTGTTGTTGTTGTTGTTGTTGTTGTTGTTTGTGGGTTTTCTTCTTCCACCGCCACCCATTGCAGAGACAGCACTCGCAAGAAAGCTCAAAACTTGAGATTCAAGGAAAGCTTAACCAGGAAGAGCTTGGCGAAGACGGTGAAGTTTATATGTGGGGTCCAGTGGGGACGGTCGCGTTCAGTCGCCACGTGTAGTGTTCTGTTCTTTGGGCTTCGTTTCGTGGACAAGGGAATGGGTTTCGGCGGATGAAAATGAATATGCTCTTTCAGATTCGGATCCTTCACATGACAATTGGGCCTTCGGATGACGATTTGGCCCACTGGCCCAAAAAAATTAACGGGTTTATGTATTCTTTCAGGTTTAGGTTTGGGTCATCGAGTTCTAATCTGAGTCCAAGTTTGACTCAAGTGGTCGTCTTGACTCGTTTGGAAGGTTGATATCCAAGGTTAGGGGTTAGAAGCGACGTGCTCCGAGCCCTAGTTAAAAGAGTTAGGTAATCGTAACCATATCAAATGAGGCGAGTAAGATAATACGTAATGATCGTAATTTTTCTAAACCTTACAAGAAAGAGTTAGGTAAGAGATAAATTTGAGTCCCATCAAACGAGGTAAATAAGACAATACATACTAGTCGTAATTGTTTAAGCTCATAAAACTGAAAAAATTATATAAGACTCAGATACTTCAACTTTAATTTAGAATAAGTTGTTATGATTGATCCATCCTATTGTAGTTCAAGTGGTAGAACGATTGTTAAGATATTTGGTTAAAGCGCACAGTTTCAAGTTTGAATCCTCTGACTCTCATGATTTAAGTGGGTGATGATGACAGATGCAAGCTAGTCCGGACACCTTAGATTTAAGCAAATGATCATGGAGAACACAAGTTGACCTGGACACTCTGTTTAAAAAAAAAAAGCTGGCTCGAACACCCTATTTGAAAAAAAAAAATTTTGTTTCAATTGATTAAGCAGAAATGTAAAAGATAAAGAATAATTTGTATTGAATTATTGTCCCTATTTGTCTTAAAGAGAAACCCCCCATTGGGTGTGGACTCCTAAGACCATGTTAGGATAAATTTCTAAAATTTTATATAAAGTTTTCATAATCAACCAAATTATTAGAATAAAAGTTGATTCACAAGATCAAGAAAGCATATAATACTTGGTCTAATTACACTTCAATTGTCAAGAATTTAGGTGTAGTAGTTATGGAATTTGGCATACAATAACATTTCTAAATATAGCTAGCTAGCTAAGTACTCTTTTAATTGTCTCATATCAAGTAATTAATTAAGTTTAATTTTTTAAGTTACCAACTTCCCTCCATGATATTTGCACAAGTTATTATCTCATATTGGATTACCCATCTTCTCAATTTTCCCTCTTATTAGAAGTAATCTCCATTCATGGGTTCTCCTCTTGCTCAAGCATAGTACATAAAAAATTAAAATTATTTTTGTAATGTTTAATTCAAACAAAAAAACAAATTTTATTCTTTGAGAGTATAAAAGTAGTCAACTAAGAAAGATGATGTTCATTAGATAGCTCCACACATAATTATATAAACAAGAAATTATCTTAGAGAGTATAAAAGTACTTGAAATAAAAATGTAATTTATTTGATGATTTTTCATAAAATATTAAACATTTTACTAAAACTATGCTAAATGAAAACATTTTATTTGTAACTTGGAGCATTTTATTTGTAAGTATTAGATGATGAACAACAATTTTTTTT
>WYDK02118171.1:3961737-3977118 GCA_009867345.2 Toxicodendron radicans
AAGAATAAATGCACGGATAGATCCATATTGATTCATCTTTTTCTTAACTTTGATCTTGTATATGCACAACAAAAGTTAGGAAATTTTAGATTTGATACGAAAGGATTAGTTAAGGTATGCTCTATGATCTTATATTTACTACCTCACTAATTAAGCTTGATGCAAGAAATTGAATAATCGAATGATTTCTACTATTCAATGATCCAATTGTTTCACTTTTTCTCATGGGTAATATATATTTGAAACACAATCCAAAACACACTAACACTAATGCAAAGATATTATCAAGTGATCTTTACGACGACCTTTGAAAAAAACCCTAGGAAGCACAGAGACACAACTACCCCACAACCCTTACAACATTGGAAGCTAATTACTTGGCTTCATATATAGCTTTTGGTGATCTGAGTTCAGACTAGGAATTAATCTTCTTTGCCAACATGAGAAACAAAATTATTGGAGGTTTGCGGGGACATGGAAATTTCTTAAGGCACATTGTGTTCCACAAGTTTTACAATTGAAGTCAAAAATTGAAACTGAGGGGATATGATATGAATATGATTATCATTTATTATATGTTGGGACAGAAATATGCTTATCTCCATATCCATTGTATGCCTTGCCATACCCAAGTGCTGAAATCTCACATGCAAGTTTTATATGTTACATAAATATCACATGGGGATGATGGGGTGCCAATGCCATGAACCCATTTCTCGAACATGGTTAGACTTCTAGGGTTGGATGCCTCTTGCAAATTTGACGTTAAATTTGCCGACCATGGATCTAACATTGTCTCATCTCAAACCCAACTTTCTCATGAGGCAGGCACACGAAAATGACTTCACATGCATGCATTCATGAGTACAGCTTACCCCCACAAACAAGAAACTAAACTAGTTAATAATAAGTTAGACATGTACATATACTACAATAATATTCTAACCAAATTTATGTCAGGATTTGGCTCCGATACACAAGTAATAACCTCGTAATACAAACAGGAGAAATTGATTATCCGTCATCAATCAAGGGGTGTTTTAAGTTTTTACATGTGATCATATTATACTAAGCAATTGTAATGTTTCGAAGTACTATATTTGATTATTAACAAGGGAGTTTTATTAGTCATTCCATCTACTACTTCAATGGGATAATCTCTTAAGTTTGGTGTATGAGAAGAGTGGCACAACAATAATGTAAATGTTGACGGTGGAGAAAAATCCAACCATCGTCGACAAGCATCATTTGAATGACTAATGAAGGTTCTGTACACAAAAAGCAACGCTAAATCTTAATGAATTGATGGTCTATCTTGAACTTTTGGTTTAGATTTTAGTTATAAAAAGTAAAGTCGGCAATCTCATATATACATGTGAGAAGCCAGGAAATATCCCCCCAATTAGTGGAAACTAATTACTTTACAGATAAGAGTTAAAAGGAGAAAGATGAGAAATAGATTGATTTGTTTTTTTAAAGGGAAAGGGTGTGCTAGCTATGAGTTTTAAACAGTTGGATCTTTGATTCCACAATTTGTAATTTTGACGATAATAGAAGAGAAACTGCACGCTTGAATTGAATTGGATATTGAAGTGCATAGCTTATTGATGGAATCGTTCTGCAGTAACAATTTCCGAATACTTATTCAAAGGGAGCGTATCATATGCATACAAAATTGAAGGGTACTAAAAGCCATATCCAAATCCAAAGGTGCCATTCTGGGAATGCCAAATCCTCGACGACAAGTCCTGCCTTCCCCTTGTCGTCAAGGATTTGTAGAATCCCTGCTGAATTTTGGTTTACTGATCATATATAACTTGAGTTGATATGCATTATGTGAGATAACAACTCAATTTCTATTGAGGGGCATTGGTGATTTAGGTGATTTGCCCCTGCAAGTGAATGGATTACAAAAGTAGGCATTTATCTCTCTACTGTCAGATCCTAAACAATTGACCGCAAAATTGATAACTTCTATATCATATTGATATAGGAATAATATACCCCATTTCCTATTCTAAATGATGTGTCATCCTATAACACTGAAATTTATAAATATATGAAATCGCACATAAATATACACAAAAGGAAATACCATTCTCCTGCTAAATTTAGCTCACCACTCATCATGATCAAACTTGTCATCATCCTTAATGTCCTTCCCCTTCACTGCTGCAGCTGTGGATTCCTTTCTTAAGCAAAAATATCTGGACCAAACTTCAAGCATTATCCTTCCTTGAGTTGTGTGGATTTGTTTTTGGAGTTTACCCATATGCTATGTGTTAGCCTTTTTAGCAGATGTTTGCTGTGGCAGACGCAGTGTTTTGTTTTGTTTTCCAGAAAAAAATATTTGCCAGTTCAGGGGGTGTTATTGCTCTTGATGTTTCAGATAATATGCTTCGCAAATGTTTTACCTTCATCTACACTCATCTTATGAAAGGGGTCTTTTATAAATATGCTACAAAATTTGAATGAGAACTTGTTTATGATGGTTCAAGAGGATGTTTATCCACAAAATCAAACAGTTGATCTTCGATTCCAAATCCCAGCATACGAGCCATGTCCCTTGCCTTCAATCTAGGCTTTGGAACATCATGTTGCTTCAACCAAGAGTACACAACAAACACTTTCTTCATGATAAATAGTTCCAAGGCCTCTGGATTAAACACAATTCCCATCTTCATACTCATCTGCCAAACACAAAATCAAAATTCAATTCATTGCATTGCATTGCATTGGAGTTCTATCTCTCCCTACAACATCCATGCTTGTGGTGTGTGTGTATGTATTATTACCTGGTGGGGAATCAACATTGCCGCATAACGAGCAAGCTCTCCAGCTCGCCAATCCAACAATACCGGCAACCACGGATATTCAGCATCAAGTCTCACAAACCAAAGTCTTATATCTGGGAATTCTGATAGTTCTCGAGGGTCATTCGGATCTACTCTGGTGTAGTTAATGGTGAATCCAATTGTTCGTTCAAGAAACTCTTTTGGCTCGGCTAAAGCAATAGTAAAGGAGGACTCTTGTATATCAGTTTATTAATTTGATATAATGTAATCAATAAATCAAACAAAATGATTACCTAATGAAGGTGAAGTAATCCCTGTAGCATTATGAAATGGGGATAAATCTAGGCTGCTAATAGCATTGTTATCAATAACCACTTCAAATCGGCCTTCGGTTGGGGGCATTGGAGGTTCAACTTTAGGTGAATCTGCCATTCAAATTTCAACGAATAAAAGTGATTGAAAACTATTGCTCTGGCATATGCTATAATATTGAACCGACAGTGTGAATGTTAAAGCTATAATATTTGAATTGGTAAAACAAAAAAGCAAAGAGGAAACGAGGAAGCTCTTACTATCATCATCCTCATCAAACATAGAGATGTCAAAATTGCCTTGAGGATTGAAAGCTACAGAGACAGCAACCTGTGGTCGTGGTCTGGTAAAATTTAAAATGGGGAGAGTAGGCACAGAGTCCAAGATGGGTTTGCAAGAAATGAACGGAGTTGAAGTATGTGTAGATGAAAGAGAGAGCGGAAGTAAGAATTTAGTGGTAGTAGCCATGGAATGTTTATCTTCAAGAGTGTGAGTGTGTGTGACAGTTAACATAGTTTTGTCTGTGTCTTCAGTTTATCTTCTTTTCCTCCCTGTGGCCTTGCATTCAGGCCCTTAAAATTAAAAAGAAGGGGCATTCCGAGAATCGAACTCGGGACCTCTCGCACCCAAAGCGAGAATCATACCACTAGACCAAATGCCCATTTGTTAGAAGAGTAAGAATTACATTTAATATTGTGTGTTGACGGTGCCAGAGGTTATTCATGTGAGAGACTATGATAGCCAACCCTCACATGCCCAACTCCTGGAGCTTTTCTCGCTCAAAGCCCTCACACACACACCCTCTAACATCATCTAAGAAGGGCTAGTGTGATTGACAATATTTGGAAAGCAATAAGGGTTAAATTGCAGTTTCTAAAAACAATATACCAAAAGGATTACTAGGCTGACCAGAATCTTCTTAAAGAAGTTAATATAGCCGAGGGAAGGTAGTCTACACACAGTCACACAACTATTCAAACCAGTAAGTTGGCTTGAATAAGGATAGTGGAAACAACAGGGGTGACATTGCAAGTTTTACAAACAATAGGGTCTTGTGTAGTATGACCAGAACCCTCTCAAAGGGGTTAATAGCCGACGGGACACAACTATTAAAACCAGTAAACTGGCTCGAATAAGGATTGTGGACACAACAGGGGTGAAATTGGGATTTCCAGATGATGTAGTGGAGATGAAGATGAATCCAACTCTCCATTGTGTTGGGCCGGCCCAAAACATGTTGTTGAGTTGGGCTGATTTATAGTAGTATAATATAAATAAAAAAGCCTTAAGATACTAATTAATTATAGGTAGATACAAGCAACCTCTTTCAATTTCTATTAATATTTTTGATGAATTATAATAAAATTAAATACATTAAAAGAATTAATAAAATTAATTATAATTATACAATAATATAAGAGGAGAGGAAGTGGTTTGCATCACCATAAGCAGAAACTAATAACGAACTCACTCTCTCACACAAATTTCATGGCAATGGCTTCTTCCTCTTCTCTCCATCAACTACTCTTCCCAAAACACCCATACCTTTCTCGTAATTCCAGATTCGCCCCTCGTCTCCGTTTTTCTTCCCCCGTTCGCGCCACTGCCACTGCCACCTCCTCCCTCACTCTTCAACGGGTAAGTTACTCAAATTGTTATATTCTTCACTGCAATTCTTTAAGCTTCCATATTTTCAGCTTCTTCATTTTCATTTTCAGGATGTGACTAAAACTTCGGAGGCTGACTTGTTCTGTTGCCCAATTTGCTATCAACCGCTCATAAGAAAAGGACCTCCTGGTCTTAACTTGTAAGGATTTTGATTTGATTACTTGTTTTTGTTCATCCGTATAGAAATATATGTAAACTAGTGAGTTCGAGATGAAGTAAAAGTTTTTGAATTGGAAACCTGCAGGCCAGCTATTTATAGGTCTGGTTTCAAGTGTGATAAGTGTGACAGGTCATATTCCAGTAAAGATAACTATCTTGATCTCACTCTTATTTCCGGATTGAAGGACTACGTTGAAGTCAAACCAGCTTCTACTGAGCTATTCCGGTAGTTATTTTAATTTTATAGTTATGATCAAACAAACAGTGAAACCACATGACAAATTGTTGGAGGAAATGCTTTATGTATTGCTTTTATGCTTTCACCTTTGCTAGGAGTCCATTTGTATCGTTTTTGTACGAAAGGGGCTGGCGTCAGAATTTCAACCGAAGTGGCTTCCCTGGTCCTGATGAAGAGGTATATTTACTTTGGAAATTTTAATCAATAATCATTCTAACAAATTGCAAAACTACTCTATTAAAGTTATTGATTCTTTGATGAATATCAAGCACTGTTCTTCCTTTTGTTTGGATTTTTTTCATTGAGTTTACGGATGTGTTATGTGCAAATTACATGATGATTTGTATCAAATGCAGTTCAAAATGGCACAGGAATACTTCAAACCTGTTGAAGGTGGCCTTCTAGTAGATGTTAGCTGTGGGAGTGGTTTGTTCACCAGAAAATTCGCGAAATCAGGGACATATTCTGGTGTCATTGCTCTTGATTTTTCAGAGAATATGCTTCGCCAAAGTTATGATTTCATTAAGAAAGATGATACCATTTTGACTTCGTAAGTTTATGTCTTTCACTGAGATTCCCAAATTTTTTAAGTCACTATAAGTCTATAACATCAGATAGATCAATGTTTTATGTTATGCATTTTATAATTATGATTAAGAAAAGAACTGACTAGCACTTAATTGATAATGTGTAGCAATCTTGCTCTTGTTCGAGCAGATGTTTCTAGGCTTCCCTTCTCATCTGGTTCTGTTGATGCTGTTCATGCTGGGGCAGCCTTACACTGCTGGCCCTCTCCTTCCAATGCTGTAAGTGTTGTCCCTCCCTGACTCCCTCTGATATTTATTTGCAACTTTGCCTTTGGATGTGCCAAATTGATTGTTGTTGGAAAATGGTGACCTAGTCCTCTCTCTATATTAAGCCTAACCTATTTATGCATACATCACTTCTCTTATTTTTTTATTGTTGGGCCGAAAAAACAGGGATAGTGAGAAACTCCGTCCAGAGCATGTTTAACATTTTGATGAGAATTATGGTAAAAATATTATCTTCACGAAATATGATATGCAGATGGAGCTGTTCCTCATTATTGAGTAATAAATATTTCATATTGGTCCAGCTAGTTAGTTTGTCTACAGTAAAGGCTGTGTAAGGTCGCCAATGATGATAAAAAGGCACCTGTAGTTGTAGAAAAGTATGGCTTGACTGCAATAATATTGTTAGAATCTTGACAACTGTGGCTCTAGCAATAATACTGTTAGAAGCCGGGGTTGTGGATCATATGGTGCAAAGAAGAACATGTGAACAACCTGCAGGTCCTAGGAGCCATAAGACAGTAGGTCCTTCATGGGATTCGTGTTGCTTTAAGTTATTCCATTGTTTCTCAATGACTGGAAAATTATGAGCATTAGCTTAGAGAGTGTTCAATAGATGGTTACCAGGCAGCATCTAATTTGGCTTAGATCCTTACCTGGTATCTACAAGTCCTTGCTCCTGAAATGATGCTTTTTTCTTGCAATTTTTATTTTTAATAATCAGAATGCTCATTTCCTGTACCATTGAAGCATGCTGTATATGTATTGTGTCAATTGCTCCTTTTGAGTACATATACAACTGTTTTACTATTGACATTGTTTGCTAATGTATTTGTCAGATTGCTGAAATCAGTCGCACATTGCGAAGTGGTGGGGTATTTGTTGGAACCACTTTTCTTAGATACACTTCTTCCACTCCCTTGATAACACGGGCTCTGAGACAGGTAACACTTATTCATATCCATCTGAATCATTGGCTATTCTGTTTACTCACTATGAAGAAATGGAGAATTGTATGCATAATAGAGATAGATGTTTAAATGAAGACAAATTTTTTCCTACCGTAATTAAATGGAGTGATCTGCCACCCAAGTTGTCAGGGGGTTTCTGCTTTTAGGTCATATTTTCCGAAGAATCCATCTTTTAACTGACTGCTATATACCATTGTGCTACGCAGAGGTTTTTGCAGAGCTATAGTTATTTAACTGAAGAAGAGATTGAAGACGTGTGCACATCATGTGGTCTAACCAACTACTCAAGCAAAGTTCAACAATCTTTCATCATGTTTTCTGCTCAGAAGCCTTGAAACTAGGTGATTGATTTGAATTACATATTCTCCATACTTGGCTGTATCATTACATGATGGTCAGTATTGATTTATTTGTATAAACATATATAAATTTAGTAAATAATACCTGAAAAGGTGATAACTTGGGAAGACGTAAAGTGTGATTATTAATGGAACTTGAAACTCAAATATGGTTATATGAGAATAGAAATTACAAGTAAGAAGATTACATGGTGTTGAAATGATCTCACATGAGCATGAGGGTGAGGTTAAGTTATCTTGTATAAATATTAAAGAAATGGGAATGCACGTGAGATTGGGGTTAAAAATAAAGGAAGAAACAGAGAGTAGAAGTGGGACTGGGGTGAAGCAATAAATAAGAAGAAAATGAAGAGAGGAAAGTGGGTTATAGTGGCAGAGAGATCCCCTCGTGCGGCTCCGACGCTGACCCAGACGGCCATCCTCTGCTTGTTCTCTTCTCTCTGTAAATTTGACCATTGACCAATCTAAAAAAATAACTTAAAACTAGATGTGGAAAAGAGGAATATTATGTCAGTTCTCAGACACTTTTTTTTTTTTTTTTTTTTTTTTCGATGTCATTTCTCAGACACTCGTTTTTTAACTAAAAACTTTAGACATTTAGTCCTTTGGATCCCCTGCACGTGACCCCCTTCCTTACTATATTACCTTTCGGCTACTCATGGCACGTGGGCTTGCCCTGGCCATCCCATCCCATCCCACTACCTTTTTTGATATTTTCCTATGTAATAATGTCTCTTGAAATTGTTTTTCCCATCGTTTATCTTAATTGAAATTTGTTTTGAAGGAATAATATAATGATCTACTCATAGTTTAAGTAAGTAATTAAAGGGGTATTTAAGGGAATGATATGAGATTAGCAAAGCCCAAGATTAGCTCTTGGTTATTGGTTAAAGGCAGAACAAGGGTGGTGAAGGGCTCCTCAAAATTAGTAAAAACTGTAATTAATATATAAGATCATTGAATTTGGTAATTACTAGTGCTTAATGAGTTGTGTTTGTCTGTCAATGTTTGTTATTAATTAAACCAAAACCAAAACCAAAACCTACATAATTATTATTAAAGCACAAGCACATCTTCTCATTAGTGGAGTGGAGTGGAGTAGTTGGTTGAATGTTGCCATGTTTGATTCCCCAAAAACCGGGTTTCTTTTTCTACATGTGTTTCAATTATCCCTTAATCACCCTACATTAATATTACTAACTTTATAATTAACATCTCAAACCCATATTGGTTTGGTCCTACTAAATCTCAAATTACAAATAATAATCTTAAATCAAAATCATTAAAATCTTAGATTTAATCTTTTTAAGGAATATTTTTGACCATGCACATGATACACTTCTTTTTCTTTCAAATAATAATGAATGTTCCAATTAATATTTGGGTCACAACAATCATTCATTTTATTTTTCTACTCTCAATGATTTGAGTCCTACTCAATCATGTGATTGGATGGGAATTTTGTGGTATTTTATTAGTCACAAAACAACAATATTTTCCAACTTTTATGCTCCCTCAATCCCCATTTCATGATCCGCTTCTATATTTTGCTTTTGCTTTAACACTAATGTCAAAAGAAACAGCTTAAAAGGATTCATTTGCATGAAGAATTGATCACTCCATTGCTTCCCAAATATATAAGGTGAATGAATATAGGAAATAAAAGGGCCGGAGGAGAAATTAATTTATATATAAAAAAAATATGAATTGGGAAGGCAGCTATATCAAGATAAAATATTTTAATTTAATTTAATTTAGGAAAATAAATATAAATTAGAGAGAGCTCTTAAGCCAAGGAGATGAGTGAGTGAGAGATTAAAAAAAGGGAGAGGTGAAGAGAAGAATGGGAGACACGGGAACCGCGCCCACGTTCTCCTCATATCTCACTCTCTTTCTTTCTTTATTTCTCTATTAAATGTTCTCTCTATGTTTATTATATATGTCTCCCTCTTGTGGAATAATTATATACTCTCTTCATCTCTTGTGAACCTCCATAAATACACTCTTCTCCATACTCTCTACTTCCTCTCTCTCTCTCTCTTTCTCTCTTCTGTTAATCCACTATCTTGATATTTGCTCATAGAGCAAAAGAGATAGTTAGCTATCTAGGGTTTGCATCTTTCAAGCTCCTATCTATTATATGATCATGGTGTGTACTTGTTTCTTTTTCTTCTTCATCACTTACACAATTATCTTATACTCATGAAATTCTGATGTATATATTCATTAATGTTATGGCGGTTGAATTGTAGGGAATTCAAAGGCCTGCATGGTTGGAAGCCCTTTACACACAGAAATTCTTTGTGGGGTGTTCGTATCATGAAACAGCAAAGAAAAATGAAAAGAATATATGTTGTTTGGATTGCTGCACAAGTATTTGCCCTCATTGTATTCCATCTCATCGCTTTCATAGGCTTCTTCAGGTTCGCCGATATGTTTATCATGAGGTTGTCCGATTGGATGATCTCCAGAAGCTCATAGACTGTTCTAGTGTTCAGGTAATTCAATTTCTTAATTAATTATTTCCTCTATTTAATTATATATCTTCACCGTATATTTGTTAATTAAGATTAGTTTTTTTTTTTTTATTAACAGGCATATACTATTAATAGTGCAAAAGTGGTGTTCATCAAGAAGAGACCTCAAAACAGACAATTTAAAGGAGCTGGAAACTATTGCACTTCCTGTGATAGAAGCCTTCAGGAACCCTATATTCATTGCTCTTTAGGTTGCAAGGTAATTAAACAATTGAGATTACACTATTCAATTATATATACAGAAGTTACATATATATAAATGGTGTTTTAATAATTATAGTGAATTATGAATGTTAATGATCAGGTGGACTTCGTGCTGAAACATTATAAAGACCTGAGTCCATACTTAAGAACATGCAATACATTAACACTGAGTCCAGACTTCTTGATTCCACAAGAGATGGGAGAGGAAGAAACTCAGTCGACGATAGTGGACAGCGAAGAGAGAATGAGTTGGTCATCAGGATCGGAGAATAACATGAGCGTGGTGGCATGCAATCAAAGTCAGATAGTGAGAAAGAAAAGAAGTAGTGGATTATACGTATGTGGAAGATCAGCTAATAATTACAAGGTGGTGGTTAATTCTTCCGATAACGAAGACATGGCTACCAGCATGATCAGTAGAAGAAAAGGAATTCCTCATAGATCTCCTCTCTGTTAAGCAAAATTAACAAAACCCTTCTTCACAATCTTATTATCATTGATTTTTAGGGTACGTTTAATTTCTATCTAAATTTTGATTGAAGATGAACATGAAGAATTGTTCAAATGCTTTTACTTCGAATTTAGTTAATTAATCACTTGGTCGGGGGGTTTTGTCTTAATGGCATCACGTGATTCCCAATTCCAATTTATATATATTAGTGTACATTTTTCTAAGCTCTTTGTTTTTTAATACTTCCGTAGTACTTCGATTCCCTCAAACATATTAATCAAATTAATTAAATTAATAATTTGAATTTGAATGTAAAATTAAGGCTAAAAATCTTTGTTTGTCAGCTTAATTAATTAATTATGATAATGGGAGTAATTAAGTAGAAGGGGATTCTTTGACTCTGACTGAGTGCAATACATGGCAGGCACCGTCTTCCTCGAGAAAAGAGAGGGTTAAGTTAAGAAAATAAATCTATGATTTTGACCAGTCAAATCCTAAGTAGCACATTAAACAAGCAAGTAGGTAGCATTAGCAAAAGGACAACAAAAAGAGAGAAACAAAAGGTGATTAGAAGTATATTTGTGATGTGGTGATCAGCTTTATGAGTATGATTTAACAACCCTTTAGGTAAAAGCCTAATCATATAATTAATCTTTTTATTAGATATAGTTAATTGTATGTTAATGACGGTTAAGTCATACAGTTATTAGCTTATAATTTTAAATAAAATGGGTTGAAATCTTTTTAACTTAAAATTTTATGACTTATATCATCTATTAAGTATAATGCTTAATGAATATTATCATTTTATGTGATAATAGTCCAATTTAATATATATATATATATATATACACAAAACATGCATCATATTGAAGTGTTATGTTGCCTAATTAATTAGATAATTAATTGTTACCATATGCATCATAAAAATTATATTATGAGTAAGACTATACTTATTGATTTTGCATACCAATTCTCCAGGCCGACTGATATGGAGTGCGACGTCGTTGGCATAGAAAATCCCTACGTTGCACTCCATGTCTGAGGAATTTATATGCATAATCGGGGTAAGTGTTGTATTTTCCTTATATTATAAGTTCCAACCTACATGCATGTTCTGATTGGTACATATTAAGAAACAGTAAATGTTTATTGATCGGGCCTGAGTGGGTTGGGCCGGGCAGCAGGCCTAAGAAAAATTCAGTGATCAGTAAATGCATATGCATGGGGAGAGTTATAATAAATTCAACAAGAGAAAACCAATAATTATACAATATGGTTTCGTCATACATGTGTTTTGTTCTTAACTTCATATCCAACAAATAAAGATGATAGCGCCTCTGGTGGGTAATCTATAAGAATCATTGTTAACCCTGTCTGAGGCCTGTGGCATGCCCTCACCCTGGACTAGGGTAGCCTCCCTTCACCTAAACTATATATCTACTACTATAAAGATGATTAATTATATTTATATAATTCATGGGGATATTCATTTATACATGGGTGTTTGGAGTTGTATTAGAATGTAGTTAGAAATTACTTAACTTGTAAGGTAGATAGAGTTAAGTAAGGTAGATGAATCAGTGCATTTATTGGTAGGTAAGCCGATATGACTTACCACAGTTGAGGTAGAAGAAGAGCATAGAGAAATAATTAAAAATAAATCAAGGATGAGAGTGTAAATCTATATAAATGTCCAAAGATTAGATATATATATATATATATATATAGTAATGTGATTAATTTGACAAAGACTCGTGACAATGAAATTGTTTTGGTGTTGGCATCAATAATTAGTCATTGGAAATTAAGCTTAAAATGATTTGTTTCTTGACACTTGGATCCATAAATCTTAATCAAAACTTAATTAATTACATGCTTATATCAGCATGCATTATATATATATGAAATTATGAATCATTATCTATATATAGACTTTGTGAAGAGACTTTTTCTCAATCCATATCATATCTATCTATGTACGTATTTATATTTATATTAATCTAAATCTATATATATAATATTATGGGAAAAATAATTTGGAAAACAAAATTAAAGAACAATATCAACTACTAACTACTACATTCGTGGTTATATATATATATATAAATCAATGTTTGAATACGATGAATAGAATAGGACAGGGACAAATTGAAATTTGGTAATGGAGCTAGCATGATCTGGGGCAAATGCCGAAGAGCTTTTTAATTGATGTAATTAAATAAATAGCGTTTAAATTGAAGCAGTGCACATGGACATGACTGATTCTCTTCCAATTCCAAACCCTAATATACATGATTGACTTCTTCAGTGGTTCATCTGATGATCTGGTGAGGTGACAACCAAGAAGAAGAAGCAACCCACTACTTTTAATTTTTAAAATCATATTAATCAATTGCAGCCGTTTCTTGTTTTAGTATTAATTAACCAACATACCCTATTACCTAATTCATCAGCATCACCTCATTAATGTAATCATATTAATTACCTTAACCCTTCAATAATTCTCATCTCAATATCATCTATGGTAATTAATTACCCAGGAATTCAGATTGTTATGGTAATAATTATAACATTAAGTTCAACATTAGTTACGTTGTAATTAGTTGCTTAATAATTTTGATTTTTGAAGCCGATATTACATGTAGCTAGGTTGTCTCTTTCGATTAATTAATCAAATATTGACTTTAATCTCCGTCGGCAATCCTAATTTCAAGCTTTAATGTTCTAACGTCAAAACCGAGACTATATTAACTCTTATACGATTACACTATATACACTGTATATTGTTGAAGATCAACCATGTGTTTTGAGTCTTGTCTATATGTGAAAGACGTCAAAAATTGTAGTTTCATGGGGCCATTATGTGAGACAATTGTATTGCATTGCTCAGTTTTTTTTTTTTTTTTTTTGGCTTGCACCCAACAAGCTTCAACTGAATATGATTGCGCTATTACCTATTAGCTCCATTTCTTGGACGGCGATAACGAGCTTACAGTTGATTGGAAGAGAAATAGCCGACAGGCTCAACCAGTCCAGTCTTATTTATTATTAGCTCCATTATATGCATTTTGTTCTTGTTGATCTTGACGTTGATATAATATTGTTTTATACGTGTTTTTTGTCAAAATTTTGAATTGTCTACTGTCTAATATACACGTATTATAATAATATTCATGAATCCTGAAACGTATTATTCTATTGTCACTAAGACATTGACAAATGAGTAATCTAACTAATATATCATCATCATCATCTTTGTGTACTAATAAGTAATATAGTTGTTACATGAATATGTAACACTCCACGTGACTCAATCGACCTTGATTAAAATTGAGTTTGATTGAAATTGAGTTTGATATATGCGTGATTAATAATTACTAGCTAGTCGTCAATTGAAAGAGTAAACAATTAAAAAACACAAGAACTTTTAAAGAGGTCCGGTTGACAATGTTATTAAAGCCTCTTCTCCTTTTTTATAGTGGAAAGTTTTAGATGACTCGTTACAAGATAATCATTCTACAAAAGGAAAATGAATTCAAAATTATTATGATAATCTAAATTCTGTGATCCTTGGTATATTCAAATGACAGAGACATATTGAGATATTGATAAGGATGAGCATCTGGCCTGGACCGGCCCAAATGGGCCGGGCCTTATCCGAAAAAAATTGGTAGTGGGTCGGGCCCGGACCCGATTTTTAGGCCCGTCCTCGGGTATGGGTATCATCTTGGTCCGGCCCATTTTAGGCATGACCTTTATATATATATATATATTTTTTTTTTTATATATAATTTTAAATATTTATAAGATTTCATACAATTAATTTATCAAATGTGATTATAATTGTGAAAACACTAAGTAAGACCATATACAAATAGGTAATAATAGAGAAATTATTTTAATTAAATAAATAAAAAAACTAAATATTTACATATGAATTACTATTATAGAAACATTGAGTAAAACCATATACATATAGGTAATAATAGAGAAATTATCTTAATTAAATAAATAAATAAACTAAATATTTGCATATGAATTACTTGATATATATGTAAATATTAATATATTAATAGACAATAACATAGTTTTTATTAATATATATATACTATGTCATTCAAATTAATTAATAACAAGTTATAGTAATGACATGCGTGTTAGAGCCAAATAACTTGTAAATGATATTATGTTATTTTGATTCAATTTATATATTATCATTTAAATTAGAATGGAATTGCATCTAATTATAACTTAGGAAATAATTGCATCTAATTGTTATTATAATTTATAAACTATAATAGACTTATATGATATTCAAATAATTCATACATTGTATTATAAAGATGGGGCGACACAATAATTTATCAATTAATTTATCAAATGTGATTATAATTGTGGGAACATTAAGTGAAACCATATACAAATGGGTTATAGTAAAGAAATTGACTAAGCACTTTCCATTTTGATTAAGATGTGGGGAGAAAAGAGCTTGCAAATGTTATAACATGTGTTAGTAATAACTTGTAAATGTTAATAATATAATATAATATATATATTTATACACACTAAGTCATTCAAATTAATTAATAACATATAATAGTAATAACATACGTGCTAAATCATTCAAATTAATTAATAACAGATTATAATAATGACATATGTGTTAGAGTCAAATAACTTATAAATGATAATAATATGAAATTTGTTTAAATTAAATATATATATATATATATGTTATATTATTAGCAAATAGAAACATAATTTTAATTAAAATGACTTGTAAATGTTAATAACTTATATATATATATAATTTTGTGGATGATTTTGAATATTTATAAAATTTCATACAAAATATTTTATATTTAGTTTTTT
>WYDK02118171.1:3977218-3988108 GCA_009867345.2 Toxicodendron radicans
ATTTTAATTAGAATGTAATTGCATCTAATTATAATTTGGGAAATAATTGAATCTAATTGTCATTATAATTTATAAATTATAATAAACTTATATGATATTTGTATGAGCAAAAAATCGTCATAGATTTTATCAAGCTTATTACTGACGAATTCACTACAATACGGCTCAATGCTTTGACCCAACTCCGGTTAGTCAACCCAATTTCGATTGGGCCCACTTTGGTTCACTATTAAAGGAAGTCCATCCCAGGGACGATACTCCTCTTAAAACAGATGAACCTGAGTACAAGCCCAACACCCTTTTCATGACTTCGAGTCTAATTAGGAGTCCAACTCTTCAAGAGTCCAAATCCTTGATGGCACTTAACTCCTCAAGACTCTCTCATAAGGATGCCTCACCAAGTAGGATTCCCAGTCCTACAAGGACATCAAGTCTCACACTCTTTCTAAATTCATCCAAGATCCAATATCTTACACGAATTAGGATTCTTACTCTCACTAAGGCAAGTCTCTTAATGACTTTCCTTTCTATATAAATACTTGTTCTACTAGGATTCCATATCTTAGCAGGACTCTACCCTATGAGCTCACTATATAAACAGGGGTTGCTCCACTGATTCATGGATTCATACACTCATTCATTCATATACATATATTCAATCACTCATACACATAACGATAGTCTTCTCTCAAGTCATTCGGAGCTCTCAAGAGCCTCCGCCTCCCGCCACCGACGATGGGCTTGGTTCTGACCAACCCAACCCCCGTCTACAAGCGTAGAGCCGTGCTCCAGCCACTCTACAAATCCCGCCCTAGCCTGCACTCTGGTAAGTCTACTCTACTCACAGTCTCTTATCACCACAAGTGTGCTGACTTGAGCATGGGATCGGAGTGCCTACGGCCGGCATTACACCGGTGTCCCTATGAACTCCACGTTCACTCTTCTTATGTTTGCAGGTCCATGATGATATCAATGACTCAACTCTTACAAGATTCGTCCCTTCCGAATAGACCATAGATTTTATCGTCTACAGTATTCAAATAATTCAAAGAATGGTTGTAGGTGTGTTAAAATATTGGATTTTTCTGCAGCTATTAGAATGAATGTGCATTGGGTATGTTTTGATTGAATGGTTGTTGGTTGTTTCATGCATGATTTCGACTGAAATGTTTTGAAAAAATCTGTTGCTTTGGAACGTTAAAATTAGAAATTGGATTCCAATTTTTTTATTAGAGCATCTGACATGAATGGTTGTTAAGAGTGAAAATACTCTTAGTTGATAAATTGATCATAGATTTACAAAACTTAGTATTATTATTAAATAATCAATTTAAAAAAAAACAATTATTAATAAACAAAAATTTTGGAATTCGAGACGGGCCGGACCGATTATGAAAGTACATATATTTCTTGTGGATTGGACCTGAGCATTACTTTACATACCCGTTTCGAGTACGAACCGGACTCAATAAGTCCCCTTAAGATCTCGGGTTAGGCCTGGCCTGACCCGGATATAGTGGTATCCGACCTAAGCCCGACCATGTCTATCCCTAGATATTAATGAGAACATATTTTATCATTATTAAGTATCCGCGATCTATCCCATGAATCCAAAATATTACATTTATTTTCTCAATACGATCTGATAAAAGACGAGCTTAGCTTCTTTTGAAATACGATTCGATGTTAAAATCGTCCACGACTCCACGCCCTTACAGATTGTTTATGAGCTCATTGGCTTATCCCGCTTGACGATTTTACAACAAACAAATTCAGATTAATAAATTCAAGTAATTAATATATGGACTAAGTAATTAAGGATGAGTTGTATATATGTCATCAATCATCATCCTCTACTGGACTAACCCCACAATGGAAATCAAAATCTGTCACGATCAACACCATTTACGATCCAAATCTATCCTAAACTCTGAAGCTTTTATGTAGACGTATAAAGAAAGATAAGACTCAGTAAATTAACCTACACGTATAAAGAAAGATAAGACTCAGTAAATTAACCTACAGAGACAGCTTTATAGTTTATATAATATATTACGCAGTCAAAAACTTTCAGCTACCTAACCTAGCCATGAATGTTCATAATTTTATTTACAGTTCAAATTTTAATGTTTTAAGAGTTCAAATATGTATAATTTTGTTTACAGTTCAAATTTTAATGTTTTAAGAGTTCAAATATGTATGAGAGAGAGAGAGAGAGAGAGAGAGAGAGAGAGAGTTGTGAGAGAATGATTGACAACTCCACTGGTAAGGGTTTAGACAAAGAAATGTAAATCAATAAGATTGAAAGCAACCTAACACGCTCTTCGCAAAATGATGAGCCCCAAGTATTGACATGTGGCTCATCTCAGATTGACACTTGAGGACGCGGCTATCAATAAATGATCTCATATATTTCGTTTCTTTGCAATTGTATTTGTATATATACACTTTAAACTCACACTCTCTTTTGATTTTATCTTATAATCTTTAACAAAAATCCTCCCACAAACAACCATTATTCCCCCATTCCCACATGCTATGCAATTACGTATTTGCTACTTCTTGGCTTGTTTATTGAACATAACAGATAACACCCTGTCTACGATTAAACAATAGAATCCAATGTTAATTTGATTCTCCTTGTACCCTTTAATTACTGAAACATAATTGTTAATAGCTTCCTATTAATTGACGGCTTCTGTTCTTAAGATAGACAAAAAGTTTGTAAACACAAGTAATCTTCTATTGTTTTTAAAATTTTACCACTTAATTTCACTCCCTATCTCTTAGCATTCAAGTTATGGTGACCTTTAAGATACATACAAAATTATAATTTATTCCAAAATCATTTGTGGAAAACAAAAACATAAAGCATCTTATAAAAGTTTGTTTAAAGGAAAAGTAGCTTTGAAATGAATCAGAAATCTTTTCTAATATAGAAAGCAAAAGAATGGTATATATTGTTATTGAAGGATATAAAAGATGGTATTGGTGGGCATCACATCAGAATGAATAGAAATTCGTAACTGTAAAAAAATACGTACCAAAGATCACGGGGCTATATACTATATATAGTATGTAGTAATAGTATAGTAATTCTGACAATAGACAACGCAACACTTCTCTCTTCCCGGAGCCACACAAACAGAAGTAATTTTTCTCTGAGGAAGTGGGGAAGACAACACGGAATAACTATTAACCAAACCGAGGAACATCAATAAGATTAACAGCTTCAAAATATGTTGATATGTTTCAGATCACCCTTCTTTCTTCTTGCTTTTCTTTCTCTTGTTCTCTTTACATGTCAAACTTCTGCAGCCTCTTATACGCTTCGCATTGCAGGTATTTTTTTTTTTCTAGATTTGTTGCTTTTATGTTAATAAAGTTTGTGTTTTTCTGTTTTGTTCATGAAAAAGTTCGGATTTTTTTTTTTTGGTTATGTAGAGAGTGAGAATGGTGAGGTGGTCCCTTGGAAGATAAGGAGGTCTCTTGCAGATGGAACGACAACAGGTAACTCCACTTTGATTTTGGCTGCAACGAGAACACAAAGGAGAGACCCTCTTGAAGATTTTAAGAAATATACTGGAGGATGGAATATCAGCGAACAACACTACTGGGCTGTGAGTTTTTTTTTTTTCCATTTTTTTTCTGGGGAATATTTTTTTTTACATTGTTCCTCAAATGGGGTTTTTCCCTTTTTTTTTTTTTTTTTCTTGATGAATCATTTTTTATTCTGCATTTTCTTATATTTACATGGCTTGTGGGTTTCCCTTGTCTATAATAGTGTCATTATTTGTGCTTGTGTTTTTTTTTTTTTTCTTTTTGGTCTATAATGGTGTATTATTTCCTAATCTATAATGGTGAGGTGCAAGTGTTATGATGTTTTAGTATATAATCTTTTTGAAATTTGATTTCTTTCTGATATATGGTTATTTGCATATGTGTCGGTTGTGAATTTCTGGAGCTGATTTGCTTATTTGTTGATTATGTTGTATCGTACTGAAATGTCGATACGAAATGTGTGTTGTGAGAGTTTTGATTTCTTAGGAGGAGTTTTAGCCTGTATTCTCTTAAGGTTTCTGAATTTCTTCTGTGACTCTGATTAGTTTTTACTATGCAGTCCGTTGGTTTTACTGCGGCTCCATTCTTTATCATCGCTGCAATCTGGTTTGCTGTCTTTGGTTTGTGTTTGTGCTTCATATGCCTCTGTTGTTGCTGCTGCCAAAGAGAGCCTTATGGCTATTCTCGATTATGCTATGCCCTGTCCCTTATTTTCCTCGTATTCTTCACCATATCTGCAATGTAACTCTTTCATCCTCCCTTGTCTTTTTTACTATATCATAATTTCCCATAGATGCAGTACTGAGATGTGCTCAATGTTGTTGTGTTTTGCAATTTTTTTAGTGTTGGATGCATTGTTCTATACACTGGTCAAGGAAAGTTCCACAACAATACGTTAGGCACTCTTGATTACGTTTTGGAACAAGCCGATATAACTGGTGAAAACCTAAAGAATGTGTCAGAGTATCTTTCTGCAGCTAAACAGATTGGCGTAAATTCAGTTTCTCTGCCAGCAGATCTTCAGAGTGGGATTGATGCTATTGATGCAAAGATCAACTCTTCTGCTACCACTCTTTCGTATCAGACTGAGAAGAACTCGAAAAATATAAAGGATGGATTGGATAGCATGTAAGTAGAAACCCTTTAAATTTCTTAGATGCTTATGATTTTTCAATCATCAAATTTATATCTGGTTTCTGTGCCCTGCAGGAGATTGTCTCTTATAGTTATTGCTGCTGTAATGCTTTTTCTGGCATTTGTTGGGTTTTGTAAGTCCTTTCTTGCTTATTTTAAGGTGGAAACAGTAAACTTCTAACCTGTTATAGTTTATCTGATTAGCTTATGGCATTTTGACTATTCTTGCAGTATTCTCTATTCTTGGATTGCAATGTGTTGTATACTTGTAAGTGACATATCTTATTTTCTGTTTATCCACAATGTGAATCATTTGATTTCTGAAGCAGTAGAGCTTTAGTTATTTGTACCTTTATCAATGAACACTTGTATATTTGTAACTGCAGCCTGGTGGTCATTGGGTGGTTTCTTGTTGCGGGCACATTCATTTTGTGTGGTGTATTTCTTCTCCTCCATAAGTAAGCTCATTTTGTCTATTTAATAATTTCGCTTCAGATGAGCTTTTTTTCGTCTTTGTATTAGTATACAAATAAACCTGAACCTCTATAGGTATTAGACTTTGATGGCATATGTGTTCAGAAATAATATTTTGACAAAATTTTTCTGGTTATATTATATGGTTAAACTGTTCTGTTCTATTTTCAGTGAGATATACTTGGACACATGTTTGTGTCTCCCTAGCAGTTGAACATTTAATACCTTGAATGGAATCAAATTCAGTCTTCAGAGAAAATTTTAGCTGATAGGATCCCATTCAAAGAAATCTTTATGGATATAATGTTAAAGGAATTTTCAATTATGACCAGTTTGGCTTATGAACTGAATTGGAGCTTTATGACAAACTCAAATGTCACTTATTGTCTAGTATGTAAAATATGCCTTTCTGTTATCAATTCTTTGATTACAATGACAAATATGGTTTGTGAAGAAATAATTTTAAAAATCAAGTTGAGTGTTATCTTACATTTTTAACTCTCTTTCTTTCATGCAAACACACAAGTGTGTTGTTATCATCTGCCTCAGAACATGTCTGGCATCTAAAATTGTCTGACTTTTTATGTAAAATTGATCTTGGATTTTGTTTTTCAGTAATATATGTTGTAAGTCAGACACACATTATGCTTCTTTAATTACTATGCTATTCCTGAACCTAAATTATTTTCCTATTTCTACTAGTGTGGTTGCAGATTCATGTGTTGCAATGGATGAGTGGGTCCAGCACCCAACTGCACATACAGCTTTAGATGATATACTTCCATGTGTGGATAATGCAACTGCCCGAGAAACCTTGCTAAAATCTAAGAATGTCACACAACAACTTGTGGGTGTGGTTGATAACATCATCAAGAATGTTGCCAATAGCAATTCCTCGCCACAAGCTGGACCTTTATATTACAATCAATCTGGTCCAATGGTACCTGTTCTTTGCAATCCATTTAATTCTGATCTGACAGATCGCCGATGTGAGGATGGTGAGGTGGAGCTGAGCAATGCTACAGAGGTAATATTATGAATCATGTGAAATGCAAGGGAAAATTCCAAAAGGCTTTCTTAAAATACTAGTTGACTAAGTCTAAACATCAAGGGAAAGCCTATTCTAAACTTATAGCTCATCACATTTCAATATAAGAATGTTAACTTAGGTTTTAAGGTGTAGTTAAGTATTTTGAATATAATTGGACTATATTACAATGTTCATATGGTATAACCTAATGAGTTGAGGGCTTCTAAATTTGTATAGATTTAAGAAAAAGAAATCTTAGTATGTCTCTTGGCTTTTTCTTATGTACCAACCCCATACTCTCTAAATGCATTTGAAGGAATATGTGGAATCTCTGTTTGAAACAGGTATGGAAGAGCTATGTTTGTGAGATGTCAGCTTCTAATTTGTGTACTACTACTGGTCGGTTGTTCCCTACCATGTACAGTCAGATGGCAGCTGCTGTGAATGTGAGCTACGCTTTGTATCGTTATGGTCCATTCTTGGTTAATCTGCAAGACTGCACTTTTGTACGTGACACTTTCACAGTCATCAGTAACAAATACTGTCCTGGTATGCGGCGCTATACCGAATGGATCTACATTGGTTTAGTAATGGTATCCGCTGCTGTGATGTTTTCACTGATCTTCTGGGTGATCTACGCGAGGGAGCGCCGACATCGTGCTTACACTAAAAAGTTTATTGCTAGAACCCATGAAGGCATAGAGAAGTGAGATCTTCAAAACTAATAGTGAAATCTTTCATTGTATATTAAATATAAACTTTTTTTTTTTTTTTGTTTGAATATACGGTTGTAACTTTTATTAGGCATGAATATTTTGCAGTACCTTCTATTGGTAACTCAATAGCACTGTATCAGATTATATATGTTAATATTTGGAAGCTACTTTAGGGATATTATGTCTTTTACTTTTCCCCTAATTCTTTGCATGTTTGTTCAGTAGAATTGTCTTTCAGGCTTTACCCTGAATTAATATGGTTAGAAATTTTTGAAGTGAGATTGGAAGGATCCAGTGCTTTAAGTTATAAGCACAAGTTCTGAAATCCACCTTTTTTTCAGAGTAATACTATTCTTCCAAAGATATATACCAATTTTGGTGCAATGAAATGGATGATAAGATAATGTAGACCATATAAATCATTTGGGAATACTAGTATTACTCTAGAAAAATGTAAATCTTTTTGAGGCTTGATGTGGAATCTAATCATCCTTGTCTTTATCGGAAGCCAAGTGGGTTAATTCTGGCTTTCAACTTTGAATCCTGAAAGGAAGAAGCCAATGGACGATGCTGTAACCTGTAACGTACATAAGCCATTTCATATAAGTTCATAGGCATAAAGATAAGGTGGGGTTAGAATCAAGACGTGGGCCTACATGCTGGAAAACGTAAGGTCAGGAATCCTCGCATAATGCCAGCCAATTATTAACATTTTTCACTTCATTTTTATTCATTAGGGATACAGCGTGCAGGTTTCTTGGCAGGTAATACAGATCATGGTTCTTCCTTTTGATTACAAGTGAAAACTCAAAAAAGATGGAGATATTATGGTGCTATCAACTTACAGGACCACTGATATAATCCAAGGGGACATAAAAACTGATATTTTAGGCTTATGTTTGAGTAAATAATAAGATCATGACTGTTATGAGAACCAAGATTTAAGCAAAATATCCTTCCAAAAACAACAAATTCAATCAAGATAAAGATAAAGATAAAGATAAAGAAATCAAAGAGCGATTGACTAGTTGAGCTTGACTGTAATCACCATTGTTTAAGATGAAAGAAATCAGGGGCTAAATGATTGGGATATGTTTGAAAACAGAAAGCACAAGTATCCTTATTATATATAATAATATTACTTTGTGGATTAACACATGTCCTACTTTTCCTACACACAAACACTTGTAACTCTTTGAGTGAAGAGTTAAAAAGCAGTATATCTCTTTACTTTGACAGAAGTCAAAGCCACATCCCCAGTTACTATCTTCTGTAAAACCTGTTTGGTAAGATGTCTAAATCAGCTTCTGAATAAAGGATCCGTGTTTCATCTTTCATGAAGCTTGCTGTTTACGCGTCAAGATGTTTGTGTGGATAAACAAGCTGTTGATGGCATTAAAAGAATTCTGCTGGGGCTAAAGAGGAATTATAAGCTAGGTTGGCGTCCATTCATTCATGCCATGCTGGCCTTTTCCAAGACCTTTCTCATTCTTCAACTCTTTTCTGCTAATTAAAAATCAAACCGTGTGGGGTCTCTTTAAGTTTGCGTATTAAAGAGAGTTGTATAAAACTGTAAGATTACCAACCTGCCCAGTTTTACTTCTCAATATATGCATTCTGCAGTGAATTTCAACCCATGATTGATGACATTTATTTCACCGTTTTACTTCATTTCTTATCCAGTGCGCCTGGCTCATTGTATATATGCATCTAATTGAATGCAGCTTTTAATACAATTTCAACGTTACAATAATTGTTATGGTAAATTATTTGAAGACATAACCTCCCTCAGTAGAGTGCAGTGTCCTTTTGACCACAAGAGGAGTCTTTATTTGCAGTACTCTTTCCTCTTATACAAGAAAAAGAGTCAGCCTTGTTTGCCAAGCAGTCAAGAAAAAATAGACAACGGCAATTTCTAAGGCTCTTCCTACAAGCAGTACACAATATTATACAACGTTGCACTCGTTAATCTTGCCCTTGTGATTTTACTTGTTAAGCGAAGTGCGTGGATTAAGGGTGGATTGGTATTTCAATCTAATTAATTAATCTAATTTGATTATTTTAAGTTATAGTATTACGATAATAGGTTATAAAAGCCTCGTGACACTCAAAACTCCCATTAGTTTGCCAAACCAAAGAGTTAATTGTGTTGACGTTGAACAATTCCATGGCCTCAAAAAATGCATCTTCAAATCATTCAAAGGCAAGAACATGCTTATGTTCTCCAACCACACATCCAGGCTCATTCAGATGCAGCATCCACAGGAACATTCAGATCAGGTCTTCATCATCAGCTTCTACTCCATCAAATCGATGGGAATTGGCTTTGATTAGCGCCAAAGCTAATGCACTCAAGGCATTTCTCCTCCAAATTATCAAGCCATCAAGCCATGATGTTCAAAGAAAGAGGAATTTCCAGCCTAAGCCCTCCAGGTTTTGCTTGATGAATGGCAGCCGAGATAGAGTTGCAGTTTCTTGATCATCATCCATCGATCATCACTTATAGTTCTTTCTTTTTTGTCAGTTTCAAATGATTTCATCATCAGTTTGACACCGTTTTTATTTCTATCTTATTTGATCATACGCTTTCATATGAGGATATTATATTCATATGGAAAAGCTGAGTGCATAGATAACAGACAATTATCTAATGATCAAGTTCGAGCAATGTTTATATGTATATATATATATTTAGTTAGTTAGTTTCATCTTGTGTCTTCTTTCTTGGCCTTCATATTTTAGAGTTTCAATGAGATCGTTAATTTTCTTCTTTTGTTTGTCCTTTCCATAACTTCATGTAATCAAATTAAAAGGAGGAGTTTTAGTTTTAAACAAGACGTAAGGGAAAAGGGTTTCGTATACCAGATGAATAAATAAACACACCGATTTCTTCACATAATATGAAATTAATGAAACTGATCATCATATATACGTACGCACAACTATTTACTTCATATATATCAATAAGGAAGAAAATAATAAAACTCATACTTCACTATAATATATAATTTCCCCCCACATGTTGTTGTTTTATATTGAAATCTCATACTGTGAGTGTGATTTATAATGGCATGGAGACAAGACAGGTGAAGTATATATGCATCCATATCAAATTAAATTCAGGGGAAGAATATATAATTGGAACCACAAGTTAATTTATATAATAAGCTAATTAACTAGCATACACTTTAATTAATTGCCAAAACAAATCACAGGTGCGTTGATATAAAACAATTATGGAAATAATATAGTTTGGTAACTCTATACTATCTATCTGCAGATGCAAATGAAGTGCTTGTCATAGAAAAATATTGATAATGATATCATATATTATACTTCAAATTAAACAATACATAGTGGTTAAATCATTCATCGGATCAACTACCCATACTAGCAAATTCAACAACACTAGCTATTTCAACTCTCCTCTAAATTAAATATTTATTATTGTCAATTTTGATGATCTCATCCAATTGGGTTGGGTTGAACACTAGTAGTCTAAAAGTACACAACATCCCTCAAGATGGGTTTCCTAGCAACTTGCTAATAAATGGTTTGTTGTATATATTTTAGTTGGTTCATCCAAGAAGTCTCCGATGGGAGGAGAAATATCAAAGTAAAATATTAAATTGTCAAGAAGCTTGACATTTTGAGGTGGGGAGAAGCCTTCAAATTATATGTACATACCAAAATGTGGCCCCCTGAGTATTCCAAAGTTGTGGGCTTCCCCACCATGTGCAGACCGAATATCATTTGATTGATACATTGTATAGAAATTTCAAAAGCTTAAAGAACCACAAACACAAGTGCACCATTTGCATAATACAAGCAAGACAGTGGTCATTGGAAGAATGGTTATGGAGTTTACAGTAATATACAAGTCACATGTTTACATTCATGTTGACCTTTCGTCCAGTGGTTGGAAGTTACTACCACGAAACGTTCTTCATTAATTTGTTTTCAACTTGTCCTTAA
>WYDK02118171.1:3988208-4017192 GCA_009867345.2 Toxicodendron radicans
TGTTGACCTTTCGTCCAGTGGTTGGAAGTTACTACCACGAAACGTTCTTCATTAATTTGTTTTCAACTTGTCCTTAACGAGGACGAAGATGCCACTTAATTTATACATATATGTAATGCTTAATTATTGGTAGAACACATGATCACAGACACATATGGCTCCAATTGTTGGCCTGTCTCCATGATTAAATTCCCATACGTGGGTTCTGATGATTGATCAAAATATTTAAGTATTCATGAATTATAATTGAGTAAGGTACATGTATTAATATTGCAGAATAGACATGACAAAAGGTAAGAGTTTATTTTCAAAGTTCAAAGCATCTTAATCATGTTCAAACTTTCATTGATTAATTATTAAGATATTTTTCTAACGCCTTGGGATAAAGACTCTTACATTGTAAAAGAATATATATCATTCGGTACCTCACAGCTTTGGACCCCCATTGATATTAATGCTTTAATTTCAAGGGAACAAAAATGGAGCTTCATATTGTTGACTCAACTTTTGTTTCTGGATCTTTAGGGTTACGGTCTCTTTTGGCAAATATTTATTACAGGAAACTTCTCAACTCCATTATGCGTCGGCTTTATTAATTGTTGGCAGGTCAATCCGGATTAAAAGCTTGACTTCTAATTCCTCTTTTTAGGGTCGACCCATGAAGCAGAGACTAAGGCAGCAAGGGCAACTTCAACTTGCATGCCGGAAGATAGTGGCCGGCCGGCCTCTAGACGTAAAAATTTGCAAATTTTATGGTACTTTGATATGATAAATAAAGATGGATGATTCTTTCTTTTTGAGGTCGGCATCATCTGATAGTGGAAGATATGTATGAAATGTTGGTTTTGGTGAAAATGGAGCCATTGATGAATCCAAGAATGAAGATTTCTTCCACTTTAAATATATAGTTGTAATTAATCTACCAAGCAAGTAAGACGACGATTGCCACCAACTAAATGCTCCAATCAAAGCATCTAAAGTAGCGACATCTACGGATTTGTTTAATTAAAAGTGTAGATTATGTACCTAAAGATTTATATTCTAGTTCATATATGGTGCGGCGAGCGAGAGAGAATTCTTTGAGAATCAAAGCATATGTTGTTATAGCTTAAGGAGAAAGAAGCATGATTATTATTATTTTATAAGTTTAATGATTAATGTCCACCATTAGCGTTTGAATTAAGTATGCACACAAATACAATTTATCACTTAATCGACAAGATTTATTGGTTGTCACTGGCACCTGTGGTGGGTGTGAAATGCGTCATAAATCTGTACCTCATCAACGCTATAACATCAAATATATATATATATATCACTCATATAGCATGATTTCCCATTAATATTTTGTTACTATTTCTGCAACTAAAACGTAACAACTTGCCTTATAGTATGCTATAGGTTGAACTGAAACTGATATCCGAACTAATCAATCCAACTCCAAAATGGTATAACATGTGCATTAACAGTATCCAACCAATTACCTATATCATATCCCCTCCCCCTCCCCCCATGGTCCTGTAGCTCCAGAGAAGAACAACCGATTGAGTGCTTGCATGGTTGGATGATAAATATGCAAGCAATTTCCAATATAATTCATCTTTGTCTGCTGCGTTAATAACAAAGGACTAGAAGGAAAGAAATTATAGTAAACCATGTGTAAGGTATTCCCAAGAGAGACTCTTAAAAACTGAGTCATACGCGTTTTTATAATCTTTAATTAAGTTGATAATCTTTACGATTTTATCATACATTTTATTTGATTAATTATATTGTTAATTAATCTTTATTGACAAGACTTTTTGAAGCCACACACCCGGCCACACATATGTTCATTCAGGTACGCGTGTCAAGCTATTTTATAGTTTAATAACATATGAGAAGGATGGAAGAGATCAGTAAAGAAAATACGAGAATCTTCTAAACTCTTTATTTTAATTAATTGCTTTCTTTAATGCAAACAATTCAAATGAATCAATAGTGACACTTCTTTTGTTTTTTAACAAAGTGATTCGACTAATTTATGTATAAATTAATCAACGGAAGATATCATTTAATTCGGGGAGGATTATATGAAAAATCGAATATAAGATCATAAGTTTATCTAAATTATCTCAGTTTGTTTTAATCATTTAATTTATACATGTATAGATAATAATAATAATTATTACATTTATCCTAATATAATAAGTTTTTGGCGTTAATTTCAACCTCTATCATTTCAGTTGTAATAAGTCAATATAGTTATAATTACTTATAAATTTGATATTATTGTATAAGAAACAAATTAAATCGAAATTTTGATGATCCTTATCCTCCACATAAACAAATTCTCTTATATAGTTATAGTGCCATTGATTAACACATAGAAGTTTAATGTCATCTCCTCAAAGGTCAAACTTCCATTATTGATATTTTACTTCGGATTGCTTATCCAATCCTCACAACAAGGAGATAACCTTTGATTATTTGTTTCACAAAAACCCAATTAATTGCTGCTTTGAAATAAGATTTTGGTTTCGAAATTTTTTCATCAGTAATTACGAAGGTGACACTTGAACTACAAATAATATAAGCAAGGAGGGTATTATAGTCACAATAATTCTGGATCTGGTAGCGGAAAGCACACAGATTGAATACGTGGCTCCTACAAGAGTAGAAGTAGATTTTGTGCCCATAGCTTTTCTTTAAAACCGTTGGATATTATCCAAACTGATGTGCTCTTTGCTATGTGCTAACCCTACCTCATCCTTATTCACCCAACCCAACCTACACCTCTGGTTAGGTTAAATGTCTTAAACGCACTCTTTGCATCCATATCCCCGTACTTTCTTTTATTCTTTTTAATTCCACTTTCATTTATCTTTTTATTATCTACTCCACCTTTCAAATTTTTTTTTTAATTCTAAAAAAATAAGCTATCAGTAAATTTATTCGTCAATCTAATTAATTTGAACTATGAATTTTTTTGTGGTCAAAACATTCTCATCTTTGCAATTTCATTTGCAAAACTTATGTGTGTCAATAATTATATATAGAAAAGGTTAGGGTTAAAATTATAATAATGTAGAAATATAATACCTTAATAGAAAAAAATGCTACCGTCTCTCTCTTCTCTTCTCCTTTCAAAAATCCTATATATACATAGCTCGAGTGAAGCCAGGTTTGCCAAACTGAAGAGCCAAACACGGCCTCTTAAAAAAATTCTCTTCTCTCTCTTTCTATTTTTTGCAACTAAAATGGCGGCAACCTCTTCTAGAAGATCATCGACTGGACCAGTTGTTCGTCCTCTCTCACCTTCCGGCAGATTCTACAATTCTCATTACACATCATCATCCTCTTCCTCCTCTGCTTTCGCTTATTCAACCTCTGGTTTCTCTTCTAGATCCTCCCCCTTCTTTACCAGATCTGCTTCTCCAACACGTGTCAACCTCTACGGTAACAACAAACCGATTCAGTCCACCTCAGCTCACTCAGTCCAGTTCGTGTCACCTAACCGCGCCATCACTTCTCATAACATCAACAAAAATCAAGCCAAACCGAAGAGGACGTGTATGTGTTCTCCTACGACGCACCCTGGCTCCTTCCGATGCAGCCTCCATAAAAATTTTAATTCTTCACAGTCTCAAGTAACCAATTACTCGCCAAATAATCGTCTACATGCTAGGAGATCGGCTATGACAAACTCGCTGGTTAGGATTGGAGGAGTAGAAGGAGATTTGGTGAAGAGAGCTTTGGCAGCTTTGATTAGGCCGTCTTCTCACCAGCAAAGACGGCGCGCCGCTTTCCGGCCTCGGCCTAGCCGATTGTCTATCATGTCCAATTCCAAGGCTCAGGATGATTTATGATCAAAGATGAAATTACTGGACTTGGGACTGTGATTTGTTTTGTTTGTGTATATAAAGAAATATAATATCAAAAATCAAGCCATATATTTTGAGGCGCTTTAGGATTAAAATCGAATATTAAATTTTGATAAGCCTAAAACCAAAATCAAATTATAATTGGAGATCAGCTTCATTCCATTTCACCACTCTTTTCTCTATATATATATTTGCGTGCTCTGTGTTTGGTGTTTGGTTTGACGTTTGTCGTTTAATCCGATTGTAGGTCGTTTCTGCATTTACGTATTGTGAATGGCGTCGTTTCTGCATTTACGTATAGTGAATGGGGTCGTTTCTGTTCGGTGTTCGTTGGATCCGTCCCGTGTAGCCTGGTGGTTTGTGTTCTTTTTAAAATTTTCTTCTTTACAGAACATTTATTTTTATTTTTATTGATTTATTTGTTTTGCAGGAATGGTGTTGGTTCATGTTTGAAAGCAGCCTGACCTCATTGATTCCTTTTGGATATTTTCCCTTTCTGGACTGGACTGAAGACGGAGTACCTAAAATTAACTCACTGTGGATTAATCAGAATTCAGAACAGAAAAAAAGTAGTACAGTTGAGATAGACTGGTTCAAACAGAGGACATTTATTGTGGGAAAAATTGGTCATATGGACAAGTGTCCTGAGAAAAGTAGGATGGTCATTGATGAATTGGTCAACCACGTTAAAAGCACCTATTTCTTAGGAATTTACCATCTAATGGAGGATTTAAACTGATTGAGAAGTGTATGCATTAAAGATTCAAGGGCCCGTGCTGTGACCACCAGAAGGTGAAGGTGGATGGATCAATTGTATAGAAGGCAGCTATATACGAGAATGAGATATTAACTCTAAAAAATAAAACAATTAGTGTAGATATTGAGGATTGGTTTTGTCCCTATCTTTATCAAAAAGAGAGAGGCCCCATGCCTTATCTACTGAACTACTTTCCTGCCTAGAAAAACAATCCCGGGAAGATAAGGTTGTGAAAGCGAAAGGTGTGAAGAAGGAGATGGCTTTTGGTTTTTGGGTATCGGTCATTGTCGAGAGAATAGATGTTTATTTTATTTTATTTCCTCTAAAGCCATTAAAACGGTTATAAAGTGGAAAATGGAAAACAACTATATTCACCAAGTAAACTTAATTTTCCATAAATGGGTCCCCTAGAAAAGCAAAAGTTTCTAATTAAGATTCTTAAATGGTGAGGGACAGCCCACATGAAAGCCAAGCAACAATAGAAGGATAACAGGCTCATCAACCACTACAAACTAGAAGCTACCATATGCATCATGGGGCCAGGCCAGGCCATGCCATAGCATCTCATCTATATCTTTATATATGGTAAAACAAAAACATAATAGCATCACTATTTAATTTTAAGGTAATTGAAAGTGCAACAGAACAATACTAACTCCTTTTATAGTCAGATGGACGTTCACATTACGTGTAATATTCCTAATTAACATTCTGTAGAAAGAATAAGATGTGATCAACATCATGTGTGTTTTTTCTATGTAAATACAAACTTAGAACAAAAAGGGGTCGAGTCAGAAATGTGGATATCTGAGTCAGGAATTGCTCAAGGTTGGGTAGGAGGTTTTGTAAGTTTAGTTGAAGTGGGTCCATGTAGTTGGATCGGGTGGGTCATAGGTGGGTTAACACTTAGTGTTGATGCATCAGTCACATGGAATGATGATGAAATTGATTCTGTTTCTTTGTTAATTTTCTTTAGAGGATAAGGATGGAGTTTTCTTTTCTTGTCAAATCAAATGTTGTTTCTGTATATAATAATGTTGTATGAGCTGGCCATTCTGATTAAACAACTCCATTTCCATTGTCTGTTTGCAGATTAACTCCAGTTTCAATCTACTTTTTTATTCTACACATCTTATGTAGCCATCTGAGGAAGAAAGCTAGCTACGACAAAGAGATAGATATACAATACAAGGAGAGCTTATTACTTAACCTTCTTTTGCCATCAAAATCACCAAGATATATCATTCCCTGCATCTGCATGCATGTTTGTGATTTGCTCCGTGGACGATTGTCGACTACTGGCTGTTAAGATATCATGGTGTAGAGAGGCGAAAGCAAATCAAAATCTTGTTGAACCATGTAAATCCATTCCGTGAAGATTTTGATTTTTCTTTCTTTGCTGATATCATGGTAATTAAAGAGATAGGAAACTGAACTGAGAAAGTCTATGGTACCTGATTAAATATAAATATATATATCTCCTGAATTTTGTTACTTTAAACCCACCAAGAGTTTTCAGATATTGCTCTTACCATGCATACTACATCATCTGCCAATATATCAAAACTCGTCGAGATTTATCTGCAACTTAAGGAGTCAGTTACAGATTCCAAACAAAAAAGTTCAAACAGTATGTGTTACCATGAAATCGATCGTCCTGATGAAACAATTACTCAAATTTATATGAATCTACAATCACCCATGGAAAGAATATTGATGAAGAAAAACCGAAATCTGAAACCACAGTGAAGGTTAGGCCTTGATAACCATAACCAATCTCTTAATAACATAAAAATGAACGTGATCAAGACACATCAAAATAATAATTATTGAACATGAACAAATGCCACAGAAATTAATATCATGAAATAGTATCGCAAATGCAGGCAAACATATATAATTATCATTGATTAGAGAACATTTGTTTAGCATTTCGGGGTTTTTTTTTTTTTTTTTTGCAAGGGTAAAAAAATTTGACCTAGGTCCCAGGACTGGGCCCAAGAGGAAGGACCGGTCTGGGCCCGGGCTCACCTCCACTGGGCCCAGGCTTGTCCTGGAAAGGTACCGGGCCATGCAATCAGGACCAAAGGGACCGGTCACATTTATGATTTACCCACCTCTAGTTCTAAGGCCAAATCCAAAATAACTTAAAAAAATTCCTTCTTATTTTCTCTAACTTCAATATATCATCACAAAAAAAAAAAAAAAAAAAAAGGGTAAAAATTTTCGTCCCAATGACAATTTCATCTTCCTAAATCATAATCTGTAATTTAACCTTAAACTTTCAAAATAAAAGAATACAAATATAAAATGTATTAATATTACTTGACAAATTAAAAAAAAAAAAAAGGAACTTCTCGACTTGATAGGTGAGAGAAAACTGCATTTATGTGGATAAAAAATTAGAAATTTAGGTTGTTGAATCAGTTATGAGCAATAGAGAAAGAACTGGTCTAGGAAGTACAGAAAGAAGGATTTAGTTTTGACAGCAAAAAAAAAGGGTTAAAATAATGTAAATTAATAATCTAAAATAATAATAATATTAAAAAAATGGGCAATTAAGTAATTTATATAACATTCCTACACATTTATTAAACCCAACCAAACATATTAATATAATATATCCACAACTCTAAACTTTTCAACCAAACATATTTCATACAAGATTCCTAGTAATCTTCCAAGTAATCTATCTTCTTCTTAATCTAATATTCCCAGTAATACAACATTTCTTGAACCAAATGCCCCCTTAGACTCTTTCAACTTTAATAAAAAGACTTATTTGCCTTTAATAAAAAAGACTTTGAATCACTCTTCAACACTCCCCCTTGATTCAAATCTGCAAACACCCATGCACAATATGAAGTAATTATGCTTGGCCCGAGGGACAGACTTGGTCATAATGTTTGCAACTTGCTCATTTGTATCACAAGCCTTCAATGAAATCATTCCATTTGTTACCAAACTTTGAATAAAGTGATAACAAATGTCAATATGTTTAGTTCTACTGTAGAAGGCTAGATTTTTTGTCGTTGCAATAGTTGCTCTTGATGGAAATCAACAAGTAGTCTTCTTAACTATACTGTTTGACAAGCTGATGAAGTTGTTGCAATATATTCTGCCTCTGAAGTTGATAATGCTACAACTTCCTGCTTCTTTGAACTCCATGAAATTGCTCCAGAACCAAGATTGAACAAATTACCTGAAGTGCTTTTTCTATCATCTAAACAACATGCCCAATCACTGTCAGTATAACCAATTAATTTGAAATCTGATACTTTTGAGTACCAAATTCAACAGTCCCTGCAATATATCGCAATATTCTTTTAGCAGCTCCAAGATGATGCTTGGTTGGATTGTGCATAAATCTGGATACTAAACCAACAGAGAAACTAATATTTGGCCTTGTATGACATAAATAATTCAAACCACCAACAAGACTTCTGAAATATTTTGCATTACCCTTTTCAATACCATCATCAAGTTCAACTTTTCATTCACATTCATTGGCGTGGCTGCCATTTTGCAATTCACCATATTAAATCTCTTCAAAAGATCCATTGCATATTTCCTTTGTGAAATAAAAATTCCATCTACATTTTGTTTCACCTCCAGACCAAGAAAATAATGCAATAGACCCAAATCTGACATCTCAAATTTCTTCATCTTGCCATATTTAAATTCAACAACAATAGACTCACACGACCCCATATATATTATATCATCAACGTCAAGACAAACTAGCAAAAAATCATCTTTACCTTCCTTCTTCAATTAAAGAGTTGGCTCATTGTCGCTCCTTTCAAATCCATTTTCTTTGAAATATGAGTCAATTTTTGCATACCATGCCCATGGAGCTTGCTTCAACCTATAGAGTGGCTTTTTCAACCTTTAGACTTTATTTTCATTGCCACTAACTGTAAAACCTTCAGGTTGTGAGACATAAACTTCTTCTTCCAATTCTTCATTCAAAAAAGTAGATTTACCATCAAATTGATAGACAAACCAATTAAGTTGAGCAGCCAAGGCTAAAAAGGTTCTCAGTGTTTCAAAGCGTGCAACAAGGGAGAAAGTTTCTTCAAAATCAATTCCTTGTTGTTGAGAATATCCCTTCGCAACCAATCGAGCCTTGTGCTTCTGTATACTTCCATTTGCATGGTATTTGGTTCGGTACACCCATTGGAGCCCAATGATGTTTTCTTCAAGCAAATTCACCAAATCCCAAGTCTGATTTTTCTGAATTGCTAGTAGCTTTTCTTCCATTGCATTACACCATTATGTCCTTTTCACAACTTCCTCAAAACATATAGGATCTGAAACAAATAGAGCAAATGTGCAGGATTCATAAATCTCCCTCAAGGTTTTAAAGTTTCTTGGAGTAGTTTCATCGGAAGAGTCAAGCGATGAATAAGAATTTATTGGTGTTTAATCCATTGGTGGATCATCAGGATTGTCTGAAATTTGAATCTGTTGCCTTTTATCTTCACTCCATGCCCAACTTGCATCTTCATTAAACACCACATCCTTACTAATAATCATCTTGCCACTGATAGGGTTATACAATTTATATGCTTTGGATTGACAACTATAACCAACAAAAATGCATTTCATAGATTTTTCATCGAGTTTTTGAGATTGTGATTTCACCAAAGCATAGGCTATACAACCAAAAAATTTTAAGTGGCTTACCAAAGGCTTTCTACCTCTCCAAGCCTCATATGATGTTGGTTCAAGAAAGCCTTTGTAGGAGAAATATTGAGGATGTATATTGCGATTGCAACTACTATTGCCCAAAAATTATCTGGAACATTTTTTGCTTTCATCATACTTCTAGCCATTTCAACCATTGTCCGATTCTTCCTTTCAGCAACACCGTTTTGCTCTGGTGTGTGTGGTGCAGTCAGTTCCATGTGAATACCATTTTCCTCACAAAAAACATTAAATTCAGTTGAAAGAAATTCACCTCCTCTATCTATACGAAATGTCTTAATGAAACACCCGCTTTGCTTCTCAACAAGTGCTTTGAATTTCTTAAAATTATCAAAAGCTTTAGACTTGAGTTTCAAGAAAAAAACCCAACTCATGCAACTAAAATCATCTGTAATCAGCAAAAAATATTGACTCCCACCAAAAGACTCAACATTCATAGGCCTACATAAGTCAACATGCAATAACTTAAGACAACTAGAAGCCCTCTAAGATTTTGCTACAGGAAAACTCTTTCTATTTTGCTTTCCATAGACACACCCTTCACAAAAGTCAAGATTATCAATTCTAGGAAGCCCAAAAACCATTTCTTTTTTACTCAACAGTTTCACCCATTTATATTTAAGTGTCCATAATGCAAATGCCACAATTTATCCTCACCCTTTAACAATCAAAGCAGAATCTTCAACAGTTGAAACTTCAAGTGGAAACATTTTATTACTAGCCATTTTAACAGTAGCTATAATTTGGCTTGATTTTTTTTATCTTTATAACATACGACCCATCATCAAACACAATACAATACCCACTAACCGTTAATTGCCCAATACTCAACAGGTTATGAGTCAAACTAGGAACAAACAATACGCCAGACAATAGTTTGACTTTACCATGGGTAGTGATAGAAGTTGTACCTTTTCCTTCAACTTGAATCTACTTGTTATCTCCTAACCTCACTTCTGACTTCTATGACTTATCAAGTTCCTTGAACAATGATCTTGTACCCCGTCATATAGTTAGAACATCCACTGTCCAAGAACTAAACATCATCAGAGACTACATTATCACGTAAATGAGCCATGAAAAGCTTATTGTCTTCATTTGCCTTCTCTGCAAAACTTGCTTGATTATTGGCATTTTTTTGCTTACTCCAACAATTAGCTTCTTTGTGGCTAAGTTTGTTGCAATAGTGGCACCGAACTGAACTCTTATTCTACCTATATTGACCAGATTGTCCTCTTCCTCTGCCTCTGCCACGACCTCTACCATGAAAACCACCATAATAATCACCTATGCCTTGTCTCTTCTCAGTGAAATTTTTTGCCTTGCCCTTCTAAGATGACTCCACCTTCACTTGAAATGTTTTTTCCTCAATTTTTTCATGCAATCTAGTCAACCTTTCTTCATGAGCTTGCAAAGAACTCATTAATTCATCAAAAGAGAAATTAGATAAATCATGAGATTCCTCAATTGCGGCAACCGCATGTTCAAAATTTTGAGTGAGACTCCTTAAGATTTTTGAAACTACAGTTTCATCATTGATTTTTTCACCAGATGACTTCATTTTATTAACAATGGTAGATACTTTAGACAAATAATCTTGCACAGATTCATTGTTTTGCATAAGCAAATTTTCAAATTCATGACGGTAAGTTTGCAATTTTACTGTAATTACCTTTTTGGACCATTGAAAATCCTTCTTTAAAATCTTCCAAGCCTCCATTGCAGTGTTTGCTACTGCAATTCTTGAAAAAAATTGAATCATGTACCGCTTGTTGAATGAAGAACAGGGCTTTGGAATCCTTGCTTGCGTTTAATTTTTTCTCTTCATCTGAACCAGCTTCATTAGTTATCCCATACTCAACCATGTCCCATAACTCTTGAGACTTGAACAAAGTTTTCATTTTGATACTCCTAAACTCATACTTCTCACCGTTGAAGATAGGTACGAGTGGCTGTGTGCTGGTCGAAAGCCCGTTTCTTGCCATTTGGATTCACTATCTCACGTGTTTCACTCTTTCTCATGTTTTGTGTTCGCCCAGTCAAAGACAGAAGCCAAGCTTTGATACCACAAATGTTGGATTTGATGGAGATGAACAAAATAGTTAATGGAAACTAAAGGAAAATATTAAATAGAGTAATACTATATTTACATCACATCCTTACACCATTCTCTTACATCACACTCATATTCTATTAAAAAAATAATTTTTTTAAAAAATAATTTTTTTAATAAAATATGAATGCGATGTAAAAGAATAATGTAAAAAAATAATATAAATATAGTATTATTGTATTAAATAATAAAACTTTGAAAGAAAAATTGAACTACTCAAAATGCATACATTAAATGAGAAAAGATATTGCTTTTATGGACTCCTAGGCATACACACATTGCCATGACTCCTAGTTTACTTTCTAAAGAATTAGCTGCACTCTAATGCACTTATCACATCACCTAAATAATAGTCACAAACACTCAGACTCTTTCAACTTTAATAAAAGACTTATTTGCCCTTAATAAAAAGACTTTGAATCACTCTTCAACAATCAATTCTATTGGCTATTGACTGAATCTGCAGTTGACTGAGTATTGTTAGTCTGGAATATTTAATTAATGAATTGAATGTTGACTGAGTATTGTTAGTGCATTAACTTTCACCGATAAGAAAGCCAATTGGTGTATTGGTTCATCTGCTCAAATGACTGAAACTTAGAATGATATAATATTTGCCTCATTTCGGTTGATAATTTTCATTTTAATTTGAAAATGGGCCATTATTAGAAACTTGGTAACTGACAAAGGCAACCAAAATAGGCGGAAATGTATCCGAAATCCAAAACGTAATCTGCAAATGAGGAGGACAACTTGTAGCTCGTTAAAAAAAAAACCAAACAAAATCCGGCTCTCTATACGCGTGGCTCCTGAAAAGACTAAGTTTGCCATATGGCCATCAAGTTGGTCTAAAAATACCTGATAGCTTTTACGACAAACTCACAAACATAGTAGCATGTTTTGATATAAAAACGACACACCCAAAGCTTCAATTTTGAGCCAGAGATCGACATAGTATGATATTTTAAACCTCTACTCTATTTATTTAAATGGAACAGTCCCCTAATATAAAACAAGAAGTTGACATGAAGAAAACAGAGTAGCAGCTGCAGAGGTGTCCAAATGACATGTCATCTACTCGCTTACAAACAAATGCCATCACCAACACTCTCTCTTTCCATAATAAATAAATAAATAAAGATTCAATAGTATAAAGAAACTAGTAAGTTCCTGACCAAGCATCAATGGGGAGCCTGAAAGCAGGAAGCAGACCACCATGGGTGGGTCTAGGAGCAGCAGTTTGGCTTCAAATAGCTTCAGGGAATGCATACAACTTCCCTCTTTATTCCCACTCTTTGAAATCAGTGCTTGGCTTTAGCCAACACCAACTCACCATGCTTGGTGTTGCTAATGATATTGGCGAAAACGTTGGCCTCCTTCCTGGTATTGCCTCAAATAAATTCCCTCCTTGGCTTGTTCTCTTCATTGGTTCTCTTGCTTGCTTCTTTGGTTATGCTGTTATCTGGCTTGCTGTTACTCGCACTGTTCAGTCCCTCCCTTATTGGTTGGTGAGTTCATTTTTCTTTGTCTTTAAATCTTCCATCTCACCCCAACTATTTTATGTTTTCCTTTATGTAATATTGATAGGAGTTTCTCATGAGAGAGTGATCTTTGCATCTGGGCTTCAGTGACTTTTCACTGTCATATTTGTAGTTTCCAGCATTTGGCTTCAGATTATACTGGATTTATAGTTGATCTGTTGTTTTTTAATGATTTTTCTTCTTCGCCTAATAATTATTTGTATTTGTATTCTAAATGATATCTCTATTTTATCCACTGTTTCTTAACCTTTTAATTTTTCATAAATTTTGATAGACAAGGATGAACAAAGATTAAAATTTGCCTGCTTTATTTATTTATTAAATGCATATATTGCAGCACTCTTTGTGCTTAACAATGGTTCTTCAAGGGGGTTTTACATCCAACTTAGGTATAATAGATTTTTGCCTTGGCTATTGTTGGACTCTGCATATAATAGGTTTAATTTGTTGCATGAAATCAGAGCTGGGAAGGTGTGTGTTAGTAAAAAGCCTCTAGAAAGGTTTACTTTGTCTCATTGACTTTGGTAGATGTTTTGTGGAATAGAGTTGGCTAAGCTCCATAGTTGTCTCAACTGAACTAGTTTTATCATCTGAAATTACTTTTTTTTTTTTTTGTAACTTCATCCCTGGATCTCTAAATTACATGCTCAAGCCTGCCTTTCATGTTGATTATGTAATCTCTCACTCTCTATCACAGCATGTGCACTTTATGCCAATTTTCATCATCAATTAGCCTATATATTTGCTACATTAACAGAAGTTTTGCATACAGAGTCTTTCTACATTTTTTCTGATTGTTTTTAAGGAGTACAATGAAATTTCATAAAGTTTGTGATATTGTATTAGTTACTTGAATATTTGATGTTTATTCTACCCAAACCGAAAGTTTGAGGCTTAATCAAGTTGAGTCATTTATGGCCATGAGATGTTTACAAGCAAGAAAAAACCATCAATTTTTTTTTTTGTAAAACTTGTTTATCTCAGTTGTATCTTACCATAAGTTACTTTGGAAGTGAGACATGTAGAGATTTGGGTGCTGGCAAAAGTTATTTCAGGTTCTATAATAAAGCTAGTGGAAAATTTCTACCATAAGATACTATTGTAAGTTTATAAATCATTTTTCCTTTGTGATTTCACAGTTATGGATTGCACTTTGTGTTGCCACCAACAGTAGTGCTTGGTTGAGCACGGCTGTGCTTGTAACCAACATGAGAAACTTCCCTCTCAGTCGAGGCACTGTCGCTGGTATTCTCAAAGGTTATGGGGGACTCAGTGCTGCTGTGTTTACTGAAATTTATAGTATGCTGCTTAATAATTCCTCTTCCAAGCTATTGCTGTTCCTTGCACTGGGGGTTCCTATTCTATGCTTCATGATGATGTATTTTGTTAGGCCTTGTACTCCAGCTTCTGGTGAAGACTCCAAAGAGCATGGACACTTTCTTTTCACCCAAATAGCTTGTGTTGTGCTTGGCTTCTTTATTCTAACAACCGTAGTATTGGGTCATATGTTTCATTTAAGCGCCTCAATGTCTTATGCTTGTCTTGCTATAATGATCATCCTTCTCCTGGCTCCTCTGGCTATTCCTGTAAAGATGACATTTTTCCGAAAGAGAACTAGCAAGTTAGAGATACTTGACCAACCATTTGGGTCATTGAACTGTTCAAATCAAGGAGGTAATGCAGACAAAACAGAGCCACTGCTGGAGCCATCTTCATCAAAGACAGATTTAGGAAGCTTTCACGGGAGCGAGGATGTGTCAGAGGTCGCTATGCTTCTTGCTGAAGGTGAGGGTGCAGTTAAGAAGAAGAGGCGCCCCAAAAGAGGGGAAGATTTCCAGTTCAGAGAAGCTGTAATCAAGGCAGATTTCTGGCTTCTTTTCTTTGTTTATTTTGCCGGAGTTGGCTCTGGGGTAACAGTTCTCAATAATCTGGCTCAAATAGGGATTGCACAAGGTGTGCATGATACAACAATCTTGTTGTCTCTCTTCAGTTTTTGTAACTTTGTGGGTCGACTTGGTGGGGGAATTGTTTCTGAACATTTTGTCAGGTCAGTACGGTTTGAGCAAATATATGCATTATTGATGCATCACCAGTATATTAGCACTTCCTTCCGGTTCTTAGCTTCAGTGACAAAAATTGTTCAAGTAAGTATGAGATGAAAAGATAAGAGGCAAGTAAATGGCTTTGAACTTCCACAAAGTTCAATATTTGAGCCATGGACTATTGAAATGATCTCCTATTCTAAATTTGTGGCTTAAACATTGAAAATACAGAGTTAGCCTGGCCTTCCATTTTCATTTTTAAGCATACCACGTGACACGTGTTAATTCAGCTCCTTGTCCTTCTAAGATTTTTCTATAGCAAAATGATTGGATCCTTGTCATCATTAGTTGAACTTAATTCTGGAGGCACCCTAAACATATAGCACATGGTAACAATGGCTATTTTTGTTTTTTTTTTTTTGTTTTTGTGTTCATTATAAACTTATGGGTGTTTTGTTGCTAGCAGGTCAAAAGCAATTCCCCGTACAGTCTGGATGACTTGCACTCAAGTAATCATGATCATTACGTACCTACTGTTTGCTTCTGCTATTGACGGTACTCTTTTTGCTGCAATTGCATTACTGGGGATCTGCTATGGTGTTCAGTTCTCTATTATGATTCCAACTGTCTCTGAGCTTTTCGGCTTGAAGCATTTCGGTATATTCTATAACTTCATGTCATTAGGGAATCCTCTTGGTGCATTTCTTTTCTCTGGCCTTCTAGCAGGGTATATATATGATAATGAGGCAGCAAAGCAGCATGGAACTAATCTGCTCAATCCCAATGTATCGTGCTTGGGTCCCAACTGCTTCAGGATCACCTTCTTGGTTCTGGCTGGTGTCTGTGGTGTAGGATCCATCTTGGGCATCATCTTAAATGTTAGAATAAGGCCTGTTTACCAAATGCTTTATTCTGGGGGTTCCTTCAGGTTGCCTCAAAGCTCAAATAATTAAGAAGATTGAAGTGGATCATTGAAGCTACTAAACTTCTCTATAAGCTATTTTGTTGGAGCACATCATAGTAGAGGTACTCATCAGCTTTGCAGTTCTGATGAAGTGCCAAACATGAACTCAGCAGACATCTAGGTGTAATCTATACACAATATCCTTGTTCTTATTCATTAATACTTACATAATTAACAAGTTAATATTTGAGTGTGTGCCATTGCTATAACAGGTGTATATATAGCTTTGTAGAATATGTTTGCGATCTAATAATTGTTTTTTATTTATTGGTCATGGTATAACTGAAACATGCTCTTCAGCTAATAAGACTAGCTTGAATATCTATGCTATATAAATTTTTTACTTTCGCAGCAGGGTTGATGTGTTATATGCAGGCTGGGTGGGCGGACATGCCTTATTTTGTAGACTATTCTACTTTATTAAGGGATGTAGAAGCTGTAGTGGTGGTTATGAATCTTTATTGAAGCAGCTAGTCAATGCATGTAGATCTCAACTGCTTCTTGTTCAGTACTCAAGAACAAGACACAGATGTAAAGAAAAGAAAAAAACTACGTGTTTGTAAAATGTAACATGGTAAAAGAACATCCTTAGATATCTAGCCAGATATTTGTAAACTCAGAATCAGTCACCATTGCAAAATATGGTTATATATTTATATGGGTAATAAAAATTTGCATTGCCAGATCATAAAAAGAAAGGATTTGAAGAGCATGAACATCCTACTCCTGTTGACAGTATTCAACCATCTGTATCTTCTATATATTACTCAAAAATCCGCACATAATTAGTAAAGATGCACCTCTAATTCCTTGCTGGAAAATGCATTACCTCACAGCAATTCAATCATGGATATAACAATCATACATATATAGATGAAGTGGTACGAAGAATACAAGTTTTATCTATAATTTAAGAAACAATACTGGACCGGTTGCTAAAATTTCAGACAAAACTGGATCATGTAGGTTTCAGATCTTGAAAAAGAGCTGCCCATAGTGAATGATCATCATAACCACCGCCCAAGTTTTCCTTGGTGTTGCTGTAGTCTGTATAAATCCTTGGGCTTGGAGGCAGTCTATCCAGAGGCCCAGATAACTTTGGACTTTTATTTGCGTACATGCGTCCATCCAGAGGCCCAGAAGATATTGGGCTCCTGTAAGTGAACAACAATCTCTCTTGCATGTTACTATCCAGAGGGCCAGACAACTTCAAGTTTCTATTGGTGACAGTCAACTTGTCTTGCACCAATGGCAATGGCCCAGATTTTGCTATCCTCATGGTTTTGATTGGCTTCTGGTTCTCTGCCTGAAAGTCCTTTTCACTCTTGTACTTCCTTGTTAATGCTCCTTTCCAATGCTCTTGGTAACGAGAGGGTGGGGGTGGCTCCGGCAAGGCCTTTGTCGATCCAACTTCATGGAAAACCCACTTGTTAATACGCTTGCCAATCTTTTTCTTGGTGTTGTTGATTGCCAAAATAAGCCTGGAAAGAGTGTTAGGACCTCCTCCAACTTCCTTCCTGGCAAGCTTCAGTATTTCTAGCCTATGCTTGGCCACTGAAATGCCCATACTCTGGAGAAACTCATGGTTGAAGTAGGTTAAATCCTCCTTTTGGAGCTCATTGCGAGCAAAGGAAAGGCCGTATTCATATATCAGTGATGGGTCAAGGCTGCTCTTTGATAACCAAGAGAACCAATCCATGGCTAGCTAGTGTGGGAAATGGATGGTAATCTCATTGGGTGCTCATATATACATGTGAGTGGAAGTGGTCCTGGACTACTAAAGCTAGCTAGACACATATAATAATACAAAAAGAAGAAGAAAGAAGATAAGAGGGTGAAGAGTAAGTAAATTAATGTGGTGGGTAAGTATGGGAAAGATTGAGAAAGTATCTCTCTTTATCGAAATTTGTATCTTGGTTGAGAGATTGAGAGTGACATAAACCGAAATTGTGGAAGTTAGGAACTTACTCATCTTGTGTACAGTAATTGACTAACCAAATATGCTTCTTTCTCGCGAGGAAACTTCTTACATTACCAGCGCAATTGCTATGAGAAGGTAATTCAGGCTGGCTTAAAACTAACTGTTTTTTGAAAATATACAAAGTTTGGAGGGGATCTTTTACAGTTACTAACTGTAATATATCATCTATGAGATAAAATAAATTAGAAATTGGAACTTTATATAAGTCAAAAGGGGCCCAAAAGTAGCTGGTATTCAAGCATATTAAATCCAATAAACTACCTAAACATACAGTGTGAATAAACAGATCAAAGTCTAAATGCATTTCATTAAAATCATTTTCTCTGTTTTGGTTGAAACATAATCGTGGTAGGTAAAAACTAGATATGCAGGGCTTAAAGTCAGAAACAGTTCCAAAAGTTGGAATTTGATAACCCATATTAAATTCCTCTTTTACTAAATTTGCCGTCTTCAACGAGAATTCAGAGAGAGAGAGAAGAAAGCTTTTGATGGTATATTAGATGGTACTACAAGCAAACAGACTGGTAAAATATTGATCATTAGAGGGTGTTCAGGGTCCCAAAAATTAAAGTCTACTGCAAGTGCAAGCTGATGGATAATTATAAATGGAAATGAAAGGATGCGTCTAATATTGCAAAAGAAAATTGTTGTGTATTAATGAGTATGAGCTGTCATCATGATAATATCAGTCACTATACTACCATAATTATCCTATCAAACTAATTTGGAGAGAAATGGAGCCTGGCTTTGAAAAACTTTTCAAGTCGACACCGCCCAACAGGAGCAATATTATTGATACCATAAGTTGAGCGGATGTGGATCTATTTTAATGATCAACAAGTGTGCAGGCCAAACCAAATTTAATGATCATATAAAGCTGTAAAAGTCTGCAATTTAAGTATGAAAATGAAGAAAAATTGCAGTACAAACGCACATGCTCCCTTTACAGAACATGGTGGTTGAGAGGTCTAAATGAAATTCCAGAGGCGTCCATGTGTCAAATCTGTCAAGTGTCTCTATTAATGGAGTTTGAGGTCGAGCGGCCGAAGACTGAGCTTGAGGAGAAGGACTTTACATAATACATAATAAACTTCTCGGAAAAAAAAGTATACTAAAGCTTTGATATTCAAAAGCATTTCATTATTATTGGTATTAAATAAGTAGCTTTTTGAAACTAACCAAAATAATAAAAGAAGTCATTTTCATATAATTGAAATTAAGTTGCTTTTATAAGCATAAGAGAATACACTAATTCAATAAGTATCAACTCATTGAATACATTATTGAAAGCAAGTTGTTTTGATTCATAAATTATGTGTTTAATTGTGAATTATTGGTTTCCTTATGTTTCTGTTGTATATATTAAAGAAAGACCACAACCTTTAACGAGATTAGATATCAACTAACTTTTGAAAATTGCGCTCGTTATAAACTAAATCTCAGTCAAACCATTAATAAAAAGAAGACCCTTATTTCCCGGTCAACGCAATCCGTACTTCATTCCATCTCCACTCAATTTTTTGTATTTTATCATTTGCTATTTTGTCCCACAATCAATCTCTGTGTGTTCTGACAAGAACCATACTATGTTTTCTTGGGCTTCACTCAGAAAATCCTCACTATCTATTGCCTATAATCAGCGGCTGAGCCTCACTCGTCCATGTCTCAACCAGTCTCAAAACTTCACCTCGTCCTCATTTGGTGGTGGGTTCGGCTATGGTGATCATAATAAGAGCGGAGATACATTGTTGAAACAATTGAGATCATTCTATTCTAGGGTTGTTGTTGCTGGGTCAATAAGTTTGGGTTTTTTGTATTGGTTTTCCTCGTCAAACGTGTTCGCCGATGCTCCGAAAGAGGCATGGGCAGAAGATGACGACCAACTTCGACATTCAGTACCTGAGAAGAATGGCAAGTTTCTGTTCGGAGGTAATACCATAAACCAATGTATTTATATATATTTGCATTACATGGGAGAGTTACAATTTGTAATCCTAAGCATGTAGATGTCCACATACATAAATCTCTATTATAGTGGATATTACTGGATCAATGTTTATCAACTTGTCTTACTTTTCCAGACGCATACAGGAGAAGAATTTTTTTCAATTATGAAAAACGGATTAGGATGCAGAGTCCTCCAGAAAAGGTATATATACACTGCGTACGGCTGTACTGGAAAGACTGTATGTCATGTCGTTCATTAAATTAATATATGTTATTAATTGCTTTATCGCGCTTTCAGGTTTTCGAGTACTTCGCATCTTTTCGAAGCAATGCAGCAGAGGTACTTATGACACCCGCAGACTTGATGCGAGCAATTGTTCCTGTATTTCCTCCAAGTGAATCTAATCGTGTTAGAGAGGGATTCCTAAGAGGGGAAAGGGTTCCTGGCGAGTTACACTGCCCTCCTTCAAAGTTTTTCATGCTTTTCGACACTAACAATGATGGACTCATATCTTTTCCAGAGTACCCACCATTGTCTCTTTGATCAACTTAATTTACCACTTTTATTCCCACTTCTGTGTAATATAATAGACTTTCATGTGCCAGGTACATCTTTTTTGTTACACTACTCAGCATTCCTGAATCAAGCTTTTCTGTAGCATTTAAAATGTTTGACCTTAACAATAATGGGTGAGTCATTTGTGCTTCAATCAAATATATCAAAAGTTAATTCTCCTTTCGTCTTTTTATTTTATCTCATATTCAAACAAGTTAATTGGAACTTATATTAAAAGTTTGTGCTCTAATTCATATGCTTATGTATCGATGTATTAACAGAGAAATAGACAGGGAGGAATTCAAGAAAGTAATGAATTTGATGCGATCACAAAACAGACAGGGCGCCCGCCACAGGGATGGGCGACGAGTCGTGTTCAAAGTTGCGGAATCTGTGGAGAATGGGGGCCTGGTAGAGTACTTCTTTGGTAAAGATGGCAAGACATGTCTACAACATGAAAGATTTGTCCAATTTTTAAGAGACTTGCATGATGAAGTATGAGTTAATTTCTCTCTCTGATATTTTGATCTTATTATTTTATATTCGATTTTTAGCAAACAAAATTCTCAATTGGATTGTTATTTTCATAGATTCTAGAATTGGAGTTTGCCCATTATGACTGCAAATTACGGGGTGATATATCAGCTAAAGATTTTGCATTATCCTTAGTAGCATCGGCTGACATTAGTCATATAAACAAGTTGCTTGATCGGGTTGATGAACTAGACAATGAACCACACCTTAGAAACATTCGGATAACATTTGAGGAATTTAAAGCTTTTGCAGAACTTCGTAAGAAATTGCAGTTCTTGTCTATAGCCATTTTCACTTATGGGAAAGCGAATGGGGTGTTAACAAAGAAGGATTTTCAGAGAGCTGCATCACAGGTGCAATAATAATTTAGCTAACTAATATATTTTTCTACAATGATGGGCTGGCATTAATTAATTATATTGAAGTTGCAGGTTTGTGAGATCTCTATGACCGACAACTTGGTGGACATAATATTCCATGTGTTTGATACGAATCGTGATGGAAGTTTAAGTTCAGATGAGTTCGTTAGAGTTTTGCAAAGACGGGAATCGGACACAACGCAGCCTAGAGAGGGAGGGTTCAAGGGATTGATATATTGCTGGAAGAACTGTGCCACTAACTGCTCTTCTGCAAAGCTGCTTCTTTAGTTTTATACCCATTTCATTTCATCAAAAGGAAGATTCTTCAATGTACACTACACTCAAATCTTCCCAAATTTTTTGATAATGTTGTATTTGTACATGACTTAATTTATTAGAATCTATAATTGAATTATCTTCTCAAAAGAATGAATTTGTTTTTAATTCCTTCTTGCTGATGATGGATGGTAAATGTATATGTTACTTGAACAAAATTTCATAAACTTAGATTAAGAAAACGAAATTACTTTAAACACCCCAGTGATATCCTCATATATATATATGTAGGTAAATAAAAGAAATAAAGAAAAATATAAAGTGAATAATATTTTCTTCGAAAAATCAATTTGTAAATAAAAAAACTAGATAATCAAATTGTGGGGTTTTGAGTTTGAGTTTGAGGGATTTAGCGGGGCAGTGGGAAGTATAAGAGAAAGAGAGCAGTTAGACATAAGAGACACGGGGAGAAGATGCAGTTTAAAAAAGAACTCTGCAGAAACTTTCAGCGCGGCAGGTAATTTCTTCTCTCCTACTATTAATCGCAAGAATAATTTCATAACATGTATTTTTGTTTTTCTGGAGAGTCTATTAAGAATTGGAAGATGAGTCTGGATCCAAAGATGGGCTTTTTATAAGTTGACTATCTACTTCATATTTCATTCGTAATTTTTGCTTTTCCTGTTCCAGCTGTCAGTATGGTGAAAGATGTAGATATCTTCATGTCACTCAGCAACACCCAAAATCTAATGCCATTGGATTTGGGACACAAGCTGCCTCGCAGCAGCACCACCAAAAGTCGAATCCTTTTGGATTTGGTGTTCAGAACAGCCCTCAGTCGAAAGGACCCAATAATTTTGGCAATAAACAGAATCAATTCAAGGTTTGTTCTCTTCCTAATAAGTTCTATCAGTTGTATGAAAGCTTTCCGTGGACAATTTGTTAAGTTAAATTTTAGATGACTTCAGTGCTTCCTTGTGAACTAACAAAGAAGAAAACTCTAAATTCTTGAACAACATAATTTATTTTGGATCAGCCTTTTGAGAACAAGTGGAGTCGATTCTCCCCCATACCTACAAGTGGTGCCCCGTCGTCATCTCGACAACCTGAAAATCAGCCCCAGTCAACAAATCACAAGTGAGTAGTCTATCCAATGGTTTACTAATTTCTGTTTGCAGCTTTTTACTTTTTGTTTTTCTTCTGACTTGAGTATTGTACCTGACAAAATGTGAATCTTGTATCAAAGATGCACAGATCCTGAATCTTGCAAACGCTTAATTGTTGAAGATTTTGAGCATGAGAGCCCACTTTGGAGGCTTACATGCTACTCTCACTGGAAAAAGTATGCTTTTATTATTTGCATCATCAATAGTCTTTTAAATTAAAAGATTCAGACTTTGGTCTCATTTTCTGCTGTTGCTGATCTGGTTTTGAATTTTATAATTCAGTTTCTGTAATGAATTTTTCTTGAGATTTCCTCTATAACTTTGAAGAAGAGGATTAGTTTCTATAACAACTTTCATTATTTTGCAAATGGATGCAACATGTGGAAGTGTGGTTGATGCTATTGTGTTAGAACTTTATTGAAAGGGTAAGTGAGCACAACTATTGGTAAAATCTTTGCCTTGCCCTTTGAGAATGACAAGGTTGCCAACAAAAATCCCTGCAAATTCGTTCACTAGTTCCATGTGCTTTGTCTTTCCCACCTCTAATTGGGCAAATCTGGTGGTAGGTGCATTTGCAATCCTAGCTCTGGAGGGGTTGAGTGTTGACAGTTCCTATGATTCATCAAGTCATTTTAACTTGGTGAAGTAAATGATTCTAAATTCATCTTCTTAGGGTTTATTTATATAATATTTGATGAACATGTACAAATTAGCAACTTCCAACTGCTATCCTTTAGCATGCGTCAATCATATATAATAGTTTAGGGCCTATAGCAATATATTAACAATTATAGAAACTACTCTTTTCACTAATTATTTTTTATATGAAATGGAATCAATGTATATATTACAAGTGAAAAATCATGGTCTGTCATAGTTTGAACCTGTCCAAGTACCACCCCATCCTCTGCAAAAAAAAAAGTGATATAGTGAGCATTAGTTGCTGCTCTAATATCCTTTTGTCCCTATTCAGATTACGCCAAGTATTACTACGCTCTGCTTCTTTATGGTAATCATGAGAACAAATTAGGATGACCCATTGCATTCTAAACCTTAGTCTTTTGATTGCAGTGCTCCATGTGACATTGTTGGTGATGTTAGCTATGAAGAATTGCGGGCAGCAGCATATGATGATGCTAAGCGTGGGTTGAACTTGCAGTCTATAGTAAGAAAATCTGGCAAACTTACACAATTGCATGTTCATAATTGTTTATAATTCATGTCACATCTCATGTTGTGCTGCTCTTGAAATTCAATTGGTGCATAGAATTTTTTTCTCAAATTTTATGTTGTTGCATCCTTTTTAAGTTATTACTTTAGAGTTCTGTAATTTTGAATTGCAGTTGAGTAAATACTTGGTGGGCACTGCCAAAGAAAAACATTTGGTGAAAATAATTTGTTAAAGACTAACTTCTGGTATTGTTAATAGATATTAGATATGTAGATGTTGCAGAAACATTTATTTCTCTGCTAACATGTTTAAACACATCTTCTTACAGGTTGAGAGAGAGAGGAATTTACTCAATTCCAAGTTAATTGAGTTTGACAACCTTCTTCGCAATCCCTATACAGGGCCTGTCAACCCTGGTCTTGCCAGCCAAAGACAATTTGCTGTGGCCACTCAAAGTGAATACTCTTCAACCCCTCAAAACAATGCCCCTCCTTCAGTTTCCAGTTTTAGTCAACTAGGATCATCGGTTAATATGGGGTTTGGAACAAGGCAAGAATCACTCCTAGAATCTGACTTTGTTCTCATCTTCATGGAAACCATAGTATCTGTTGGGTTGTAATATACAATAGCTACTGCTGTATTTTGTAGAATATATGAAATCCTGATTCCAAGCTTACTGAAGGATTTTAGTAACTCTTCTGTTTCTTATTCTCAGGCCATCGGCACCATCGAATAATGCCTTTGGACAACCAACTAATAACTCATATTCTAGCCAGACATCAAGTATATTTGGGACAAACAATTTGCCATCTGCTAGCGCTGGTACAATAATGATATGTTTGATTATTGATATTGATCATGCACAACATTTATATATGGCTTATGTCTACCGGTCATATGATAGGTCCATTCGGTAACCAACTTCCAGCCCAGTCAATCGGAAGTTCCTTTACCTCAAGCATGACAAGCTTTGGCAACAGTGGAGTAATTGGTGCCGGAAGCAACAAATTTTCCAGTCCATCAATGTCAACCAATAATCCTATCTCGTTGTCATTTGGTAATCAGACTACCCTCTCTGGTGCCCCTGTTTCATCTTCACATGCAGCTGAGCAAGCAACTGTGAACGTTCAGTTTATGTAAGTTTCTTGACAAGTTACATATTGAATCCTTTAAAAAGAATTTTTCAAAAATTTCCAAGTTTCAATGAAAGAAATTTTGTTGTCATAATTATACTATTTTTCACTAAATGAAATAATTGTTACGACCTCTTTTAATTTTTGTTAATGAACATTTTGAAACCACTGAATTTTTCAATACAAAGGTACTTGTTTTAGCTAGAAACTTCTTTTGTTACCAAGAGTTGTTTCATCAAAATCTCAGATATCAGTTCTTTCATTGGCTTGACCATCAGTCATCTTGACTTGTCTTGAAGATTTGTTAATAATTATCTTTGGCTTGTCTTCTGAATCCTACAGGAAGAACTTGCAAAATGAAAGCGTCACAGGCGATTCAAGTGTTTGGTTAAAAGAGAAATGGATTCCTGGAGAGGTAGATTACTTTAATAATGTTTAGGTTTAGTGACAAATATTAATGTTTAACAATAAATAATTGATGAAAAACTGTCCATTCTGTTTGGGAGTTGGCTGATACATATTTCTTTTTCACTTGATCAGATTCCAGAAGAAGCACCGCCAGATGCATTTTGTATGGAATGAGATGTAAAGTTTGCTTACAAATGCAAAAGCTCAGTGGTAATGGTATTAGCTGCTGCTAGATTGCAATGAAATTAGAAAAAAAAAAAAAAGAAAAAGGGATCTGTTTTTGATTAACCTAAACCTCATTTGGTTTTCCAAGGACTCTCTTGTATGCAGTTGGGTGCGTTGTTTATGTATAAATATTTATACAATACAAAAATATATAGTCAATAGATTTAAGAAGGCAATTGAAATATATTAGGTAGTTAATGACATGACAGAGACTGTTGATACTACATGTAGCTCCAGGCTCCAGCTAGTGGTCTGATAGATTAGATTGAGGATTTGATTTAATAAATGTTAAATTGTTTTATTAATTGAATCTGCTCTTCACTTTGAATGCTGTCAGACCAGATTGACGTAAAAAATTTCATCCAGCCACGATTTTGTAGATAAAAATTTAAAGAGTAATCAAACGCGGTTTCAATTTGAAATAGATTCGAAATGTTTTTGAAAAGGTCTTGAAGATCGTGCAGACAGTGTATAATGGGACCCATGTCACCTCTGGCAAAGTTAACAACTAAAATACAAACAACTCCTGCCCTACTCTACTAGATCTCAACGCTTTCTCATTTAACACAACATAACTCTGTTTCCTCATTCATCATCTTGATATATATCTTTTACTGCATCAAAAGCCCCACCTTATTACTCAATAATAAACAATTATAATCTGAGACACAATTATATATATATATATATATGACGCGTTATTCATATTGGACTTATTTTATAGAAGATTGATGCTAAACAACATAATTGCTTTAGGCATGCCCTCTTGGCTCTTTCCTATTACACATTCACATAATGCAAAAGGTGTAATTCTATTTTTTCCACCTGGTCCAAGTAACTGGGGTAACTGAATAAAACACAGTGGCTGACACGTTCACAAACCTCCAGCTGACTCATCATCAATGTTGACTCAGGTTTTTATTCTTTCCATATCTTCAACTAGACGTGCCATCATGTCAGTATTTAACTTAAACATACATAATAAACAAGAGAGGTTAATATTCATAAACAAGGAAAGCAAACCACCGTCAACCAAGGCTTAAAAAAGAGTTTATAAAACAAAGCATAGGGAGATGGGTTTGGCACACTCTCCACCGTATCACTTCTCATGATACAAACACTCTCCTTCATCTTCATGTGACTTTCTGGCTCTGCCATTTGCAATGTCTCCTAATAGTCTCTTCTTCATTCTCTTCTTCCTTGCTTCGTCTTCCTTCTTTCAGATCTCCTCTGCAGCCCATGACAATGTAGATCCGAATCTCAACTTTGAAAACCCAAGACTACGCGAAGCCTACATTGCTTTACAAGCTTGGAAACATGCCATTTATTCTGACCCTTTCAACTTCACTTCCAACTGGAATGGCTCTCATGTTTGCTCCTACTTGGGTGTTTTCTGTGCACCTTCTCCCTCCAATTCCTCCATCAAGGTTGTTGCAAGCATTGATCTCAATCACGCTGATATTGCTGGCTACCTTCCACCTGAGCTCGGCAGACTCACAGATCTTGCTGTCTTCCATATCAACTCCAACAGATTCTGCGGGGTTGTCCCCACAAGTTTTCGCCGCTTGAAGCTCCTATACGAGCTCGACCTGAGTAACAATCGTTTCGTTGGCAAGTTTCCTCAGGTGGTTCTTTCGCTTCCACAACTCAAGTATTTAGACCTTCGGTTCAATGAGTTTGAAGGTTCGGTTCCATCAAAGCTGTTTGACAAGGATCTAGACGCCATATTCTTAAATGACAACAGGTTCCGTTTTGGAATCCCTGAGAATCTTGGAAACTCTCCTGTGTCTGTGTTAGTATTTGCCAACAATGATCTTGGTGGTTGTATTCCAAGTAGCATTGGAAAGATGGGAAAGACCTTAAACGAAATCATTCTCCTGAATGACAATCTCACAGGCTGTTTACCTCCCCAGATCGGAATGCTTAAGAATGTAACGGTATTTGATGTAAGCTACAATCATCTACAGGGATCTCTACCATCAAGCATCGGCAACATGAAGAGCTTGGAACAGCTCGATGTTGCCCACAACAGCTTCACAGGTGTTATACCCTCAACTATCTGCCAGCTTCCAAACTTGCAGAACTTCACCTACTCTTTCAACTATTTCACGGGAGAGCCACCAAGTTGTGCTGCTACTACTACTGGAGGAAAGGTTGTCAGCAACGGTACTATGAATTGCATTCCCGGCAAGTCCGATCAGCGATCTTCTAAAGACTGTTCCTCAGACGCAGCACGTCCAGTAGACTGCAGCAAGTTGCAATGTGGTAACAGCGGTGGAGGAGGAGGAGGAGGCGGCGGCGGCGGCTCATCAACCCCCGTGCCAAGATTGTCACCTCCACCACAATCAAAGGGAAGCCCCCCAGTTGCAAAGCCACCTGCACCAAGTCGAGCTCACTCACCTAGACCGTTTGTTAGTCCATCCCCACCTCCGCCTACTTCAAAGTCTTCACCTTCTTCAAGATCACATCCTCCGCCACCTCCCAACTCATACCATTCACCACCTTCTCCTCCTCCACCAACCTACTCACATTTTGCATCACCACCACCTCCTACTCACAAGGTGTCACCAAGAACCAATCTTCCACCTCCTCCTCCACCAGTATATCAGGTTTCCCCCAAGCCCAATCATAGACCTCCACCCCCTCCTTATCAACATATAACACCACCAACTCATCACCATAATACATCACCTCCACCTCCTACAAAGAAAGTATCCCCAAGTACTCATTATGCTCCACCACCACCACCAACACCTGTTGAATACTACCCACCTCCCATTCAGCATAAGGCACCTCCACCAAGTCATTCAGCTGAGGCTCCTGTGCCAAGTTATCATGCTTACACACCACCACCACCACCTGTTAAATACTACCCACCTCCCATTCAACATACTGCGCCTCCACCAAGTGATTCATCTGAGGCTCCTGTGCCAAGTTATCATACTTACTCACCACCGCCACCACCAAAATATGAGCAGTCAACACCACCACCACCACCATCAGAGCATTACCCACCAAAGACAGGAAATCCACCTCCTGAATCAGCTCAACCACCATCACCACCTCCATCAACTGGCTGCGTCATTCCAGAATCACCACCACCAAGCCATCACTCAATGCCATCACCATATGGAGCACCACCTAAACAACATTCCCATACTCCACCATCCTGGCATAACCCAAGCCCTCCCCCCCCACCCCCACCCGCCCCCCCCCACTATGAAAATACACCACCACC
>WYDK02118172.1:0-13399 GCA_009867345.2 Toxicodendron radicans
TCGATCTTCTTCTCTGTTGGATCGGTTTTGCGAAGGGGTCGATGTTTAGCCTATGACACATCACATCGGGGTGAATCCCAACTATGTTTGCGTGTACCCAGGTGAACACGTCTAGATTCTTCTTGAGGAACCCGACCAATTGCCTGTTTGTTCCTTATTCAGCCCGCTTCCAATTTTCAATACCTTGGTTGGATCTTTATTACTAACTGCAATCCCTCAGCTCTTCAATAGGACTGGCTGCGGGGTCTTCCTTGTGGATCCGATGATCAATTGTATCCTCAAGTGGCCCAAGGTGCGGGCTTGTTTCAGCAATCATCATCGTTTTTATAAGGGGTCATTTAACGGCTGCCACCATAGCGTTGTTATAACAATTCTTGGTGTCATCAGTCAAGCCTCTAAGGACTCCGATCCATTATCAGTCGGGAACTTAATAGCTCGGCAGCGCACTGAATCCACTACTTCAAAGTCATCCAAAAAGGGTCTACCCAGAATACCATTGTATGTCGTCAAACAGTCAACCACAATAAACTCTTGCATCTCTATTCTTATGCAATCACCTTCCCCTATGGTCACAGGAAGGTCGATTGCCCCTTTTGGAAGCAAGATGTCACCAGTGAAACCGTATATTGGAATTAAGCACAGCTTCGGGTGGCGCTCTGTAAATCTCATCTCACGGAACGCTCCAAGGAAAAGAATGTTCACCGCACTGCCATTGTCTATCATCAATAAAAAAACTTGGATGTTCCCAATCACTGTAGTGATTGTGATAGCATCACTAGTGTACTTGAGGTACTGCTCGCACTCTTCTCTCGTAAAGCCTATCACTTCACTATCTGCCATTAGTCTCTTTTGCGGCCTTCCTTTCGTGGTTCCAATGAACATAATTCTTGGTATTGAACCTGTCCGACACTCTCGAGCATCTCTCTCCCTAGCATGTCTTGAGTTGCCTATCGAGCTTGGCCCCCCATAGATCATGCGGACTCTTACCGCTCCCGAGGGAGGTGGTGGCGGGATCTTTGGCCGCTCATTCTTGGTCGCTCATTCTCAGCCGCCTTTTCTATTGTTTCTGCCGCCTTTTCTTCCTTCTTCACAAAATCTTTCAATTGCCCCTCCTTATCAACTCCTCTATAGCATCTTTCAGGCTTCGACACTCATCCATATTATGTTCGACATCCCGGTGGAACCTGCAATATTTTTTAGGATCCCGCCTAAACCAGGAGGATTTAATCATACTTGGTCAGGGAGCCCTTCTGACCTCGTTAGATATCTCGTAAATATGAGACAATGAGGCGACTAGCAGAGTGTATTCTGCGAAACGGGCAACTGGTTCTCTTTCTCGGAACTCTTGCCTTGGCCTTTTGTTGAAATGGGGCCTCTCAACCCTATCGAAGACCCTTTTCTTGTCAATTGAGCGATCAGATCGCTAATAAGTGTTTCCTTCCAACGGTCCCCCTTTTCAGAGCTTCTAGCGAGCTTTTTACCCTTTGATGTTTCTCCGCCATTTTGTAAAATTGTGCTAGACTCACATGGTCCTCTTGTTGCAACTCGTTCCAGAATTTCTTTTGCGGCCTCACCCCCACGATTAGTAAAGTTTTAATCGACTCCTCCGGCGTGTTTGCAACCTTGGTCTGTTCACTCTGGAATCTTCTCAGAAAAAAAGTCAATGATTCACCTTTCTCTTGGCTAATGTTGCTCAAGTAATTGAGCGGCACCGAAAACTGTAGCCTCGCTTGGAATTGTTGCAGATATAGGGAGACGAACTGTTGCCAAGAAGTAATTGAGCCCGCAGCTAGCCTATTATACCAATTCTTGGCCTCGCCTACCAAAGTCACCGCAAAACAGCAGCACTTTGCTAAATCGGAGACCTGATGCAATTCAGTAAAGTCGTTGAATGCATCCAGATGCTCCTTTGGTTCTCCTTTCCCGTCATACTTCATTTCGGGCGCCCTAAACCCCAAGGGAAGCGGTGCCCAGCGGATTTCATCAGAGAATGATGAGCTTACAATTGAATTTGCTCGATTCGTGTTCTCTTGTCGAGCTTTCAAATCATCCAGCATCCTTTATACTTGTTCAAGCTCATTCGCTTGGGGATTGAGATTTTGTGCCCTGTTAGCTTCTTGCTCGACCAAGTGGGTTCTAAGGTCCACTGTCCGGACCAGAGGACTCACGCTAGTGTGTGAGTCCGTAGCCTGTTGGCTGGGATAATAGGTACTATAATACGTACTACCCTGCTCCCGGTGCCAGTTAGAACCAACGCCCCAAGAGTTTTGGTTTCGGCCCGCAGGGCGGGCTTGCGCTGAGCGTGAGTTAGGTCCCGTACGCATATCTTCTCCACCTCGCTGTTTAGAGTGAGCATTTATGGGTGGATCAATCTCGCCCATGTCTTGCTTTGCAGGCTGCCTCCTCAGATTGTTGGGTGGGTGAAGCGCCTGGCTCCTGGTAAAATGGGTAAGAGTCCGCTGAGGCCTTCTGGACCAGATGACCCTAAAAGCTTAGTACACTGTTGACTTCGCCTAGTCGGGGTTGGCTTAGTGAAAAATGGCATGTCGAACTCTGCCTCCTGAGTCATTTTCATCCCCGCCATGTCCTGTTGCATAACATGCACGACATTGGTTAAGGATTTTATCATATCCATCAACTCACCGTGTTCCAGGTTTGAGGGTCCAGCACCAGAGGTCTCGGTGATTGGTGGCAAACGGTTGTTTCCCTTCTGCTGGGCAGGATTTTCACTTTCATGCTCATCTTTTGGATTCCTGGATGTTCTGGTACGGGTCATGTCTGCCGAATCGTTTGATCGGCAAGATCTTGTTGCTGTTGTAGATTTCCCCTCCTTCTAGCGCCAAAATGTTGATGCAGAAGATCGCACCAGCCAGAGAGATCCGATTGACCATGTTGGAATCGGAATGGGTGTGTGCGTGATTACGGATAATCATCAATGAATGAAAAATCAAGCAATAAAACTAAAGAACAAAGAAATTTTTAAAGTGGTTCAGCCTCCAAATTGAGTGTCTACGTCCACTGTATCTTCACTGTTGTTATTTACTAAAAATTTTGTTACCCCTTTCTACTCACGAAATGGGGTAGTTATAGGGTTACCTTTTACATGGTAAGTTTAATCAAAATAGAATTACAATTAAAAAATGAGAGTCCCTCCCGCGATTCTTGGGATTGGATGATAATTTCGAATTTGAGTCTGATTGTATCCCTATTTCTGGGGGATAAGATTTATCATATCTGCTAATTGTCACCTTCGTGAGCTCATTTGTTCTGGCGACCTTAAGCTTTTTGTCGCTCTTCAATGATCAAGTCGAATGCATCATCTATCAGGCTTCCACCAGTGGCCCTTCTGAATCGGGCCTAATTAGAATAAACTCACCATTGCAACTTTTCAGCTTTTCTACTAGCATCTGGCTTATGCAGATATATATATACATTATTTTTTTTGGAAATTTTGAATAATACTCATGGGACACGTGTACGAATATCCAAAGGCGGTACTGACAGCAGGATCACAAGGCCGGTAATTTAGAAAATTCCCAAATGCATCTTACATTTTATCAAGCACGAAACAAAAAATAAGTAATAACTTTCCCGCTTTGTGATGGCAAACCCAAACCCCGACTCTCCCCATTTCAACGAGCTCCACGAAGATGAATTCGTAAGGCCAATCGAACAACTCCTCGGTGAAGAAGAAGAAACAGAAACCGAAGAAGACGAAACTGAAGAAGAAACCGACGAAGAGGAAGATGAGGAAGAGGGGGAGGAGGAGGAAGTGTTAATAACGACCGTGGAATCACCGCCTAGGGTTTCAAGTTCTAATCCAGCGGTAATTGAAGATAGAAGGAAGCGGAGAAGAGAAGATAGAGGGGGAGAGTCGTGCTCGTTTAGTGGAATTGAGAGTGGAGATACTTCTCTAGGGAGTGAGTGGAATCGAACTGAGGTTGATGGCTTGTTTTGCTCTATTTGTATGGACTCGTGGACAAATAGCGGTGACCATCACATTAGGTGCGTGTAATTAGCTTATTTATCTCCTCTTTGTTAATCTCCATTGATTTTTCATTTTGAAAATCTTGAAATTATTAGGTTGTGACTTCAATTTCGCTTCACTTATCACTGAATTTGCACTCAAATAAACTTTTCCCCCTGAAAACTACAGTTGCCTTCCTTGTGGGCATGTATATGGTTTCTCTTGCATCAAGAGGTGGTTACAACAAGGTAGAAGCTCGGGAAAGGTAGTGCTTGGTTGTTATTTATCTTGTCATTGTTTTTTAATTATTTAAAAGTTAAAACTAATTATTGTTCTATCTGGTCATAATCGTTCCTGTTCTCTTTAGTGTCCTCAATGCAATAGGAAAAGCTCTTTGAAGGATATTAGGAAACTGTTTGCATCACGGATTGTTGCTATTGATGAAGAATCACAAAAGGTCATACTAAATTTCCTTACTTTGGTTTTATTAAAAAGCTTGGGTCGGAACCTAATTCTAATGACCACCTTTCTTGTTTGCAGAGAATTCGATCTCTTGAGTCTAAGTGTGTGTTTCTTGAGAAGAAGGTAACTATCTTTTCTGGTGGGAAGAAAATTCGTTTGTTAATTTGGCCTGATTTTTCCACAAAGTTTTGTTTTCTAATATAAGCGAAGTGCCACGTCTCTCTTAGGGATTGGCTATCTTGACTTTTTGCCCGTTCATGCCTTGTAATTTGGTATTTCTTTTGTTGCAATAGGGTTCATGGCATTTTTTCTGTTATATCTATGATTTTTCGTTTATCAAAATGGTATTGATTTTAAAGGAGTTAATGTCGTTTTAATTTCATGCCAGTTTTTGAGCAACTATATGGTTTCACTTGTTCTTTTAGGAAGCTGAATGGTGTAAGAAAGAAGCTGAGTGGCAAAAGAGAGAAGCTGAGTTGCATTTGGAAGTTCATCAGTGTAAACAAGTATGATTAGTTCTAATTGCAGATCTAAAAAGAAAATAACTCGAGTGTGAAAATTATAACCCTTAATGTGGATAAATTTGCATAAACCTTGAGCTACCAGAAATTTTGGTGGGAGACAATATATTAATTTGTTTTTTTTTTTGTCACTTTTGGGTTTTAAAACTTTTGGCACTGTAGAGGACAGTCTTTTTGGAGTTTTTATTGGGAGAGACTCAGAGCAGGCCATCTGAATTTGCTGCTTCTACTGAAAGCTGTCAAGGACAATTTTTGTCTGGTAATTTCTTTTCAGATGAAAGACAATTTACTAAGAAGGACTTTATTCTTTATGTTCTTCATTTTCTTTTGTCCATTATATTATGATTATGTTACTTATGAACTTCACTTGATTTTCTTTCTAGATCTGTGTTTTAGTGTTTGAGTTCTTTTTTCACTGTGTTTCTGAGGTTTTTTTCTGTAGTATTATGAAATGATCAAGCCCATTTTCTCTTTTTCTTTTTTCCTGTTGCACTAAAAATTTGACATATTTTATAGGTTCCAACTTCAGCTCAGAGATATGCAGAGAAGGATCATCTTGTGTATTCATATTACAGGTGTGGAATTTTTTGCATCTATTTATTTATTTGTAATAAGCTTTTAACTCCTTTGTTCTCCCCTCTTACTTCTCATCCATCCACACAGTTCTAAATGTGTATAATATATGTTTTATAGGTGTGGGATTCAGCCTATGTTTTATTTTCATTTGAGAATATCTTGATGCCCTGGGACATCCTCTTTTCTAGATTTCTTGGAACTCTTCACTTTAGATGGTATAAAGTAAACTGTTGTAATGTAATCCAAAAATCATTGTTATAGTAATATGATGAGCTAGAAAACTGAGAGAGCAGCAAGCATCAAAGGAGTTTAGAAATTTTACAGAGAGAGATAAGGGGTTAAAGAGAATGTTTTGCAAATCAGCAAAGCCTTTACAATCTCTACTCCAAAGTATATGGAGGCAGCTATTATAGATGCTGTCACTTTCAAGTTTTTTTGTATTTAAATTGAATCTTTCAATAGTTGGCCTTGTGTAAGAGAAAGAGAGAAGGGGAAGGGAAAAAGGTAAATGCTCCTTTTAATATGCTTATAACATATATGGTGTGAAAGAGTTTGTTGAAACAACGATTTCTTGAAGCGTGAGTTGCAAACGCACCCTTTTCATTAATCTCTGTTGGGAAGTTTGTTATTGCTTTAGTACTGTTGGCTGAAACATGTATCCAGTCTTAGTTTAATGACTAACTGGGTTTATATGTTATTGCAAAGCTTTCTTGTTAATTTAACAGTATTCTAATCAGTATATTTGGATATATTTCCTTTTTTTGGCTAGTGTTATTGTGCTGCTCTTCTTTATATTATCTAATTTTATGCCATGCCCTCTAGTGTACTTACAAAGTTGTGCTTTTCTGAGCTAATGATTACTACTCTGATTTTCTTCTCATGCAATTTCTTGTTTTACATGCTAGAACTAGCTACTAGTTTTTTAATAATCTTTTGTTGCCCATGTAATTGAACCTAATGTTTCCATCCCTTATAGAAAGCATTAAGGGTGGATGGTGCACGTTTATTTGATGTCGATCCTTCTAGTCAAATTATATTAATGGCCCGAAGGCTGCCTGGGATTGGTGGAAGTGGAACACATCTACTCTCTAAAGTAACTTTCTTGGCTTTAACTGAAATATGATTGCAATAATATTTCATATGTTTTTAATTGAAGCTGCTCTTAGAATTTCTTTACACATGCTATTGCAGGTTAGCTTGATACGTCCACATGAAAGTGAAGATATTTTACTTCCTTCCAGTATAAAAGCTGTCAAGGACCTGCACTTTTCCCCATTTAACCATAATCTTGCCCTTTTTTCTTCGTTAGGCAAGAAATTATCAGTTCTCAGGTGGCACTAGTTCTAAACTATGGTACCTTTTCTTCAGAATTTCTGGTTTCTATTTGTCTAATTGACTTTTTTCGTTATATTTGTTACACAGCATGGAAAGCAACAATGTCATTCTAAATTATGATCTTCCGGTAAACAGTCTACCCATTCTGGTTTTATTGATTAAAAAGCTTGATATTAGTTTAAGAATTTGTATTTTTTTTGTTTCTCATGTTTACTATATAATATTGCGTTTTATTTTAAAGTAGTGTCAAACAGATTATTTATTTGCATTGAAGAAGTTACATTTCTTTGTTATGGTTAAAGTATGCAATGAAAACCAATCTTTGGTGGGCTATCTTTAAAACTTGTTCTGAATATTTGTGGAGAATTTTTCCATCTTTGGGAAAGGAAAAGGCTGAGACTCTCAAAAGTTTGTGGTTCTAGCCCTTTTGAGGGTGATTTGAGGTGAAAGAAATAAAAGGATTTTTTATGACAGTGGAGGAGAAGTCACTGTTTTCTGGGAGAATTGAGTTATTAGCATCCTTAGGCTGTCTATTTCAAAAGAATTTGAAGATACTTCTTTTTTTCTTATAAATCTAAAGGGCTATGGATTGACTCCATATTAATCTTTCTTTCTTTTTTTTTTTTTTTTTTTTTTCTCACATTACATATATTCAGTAGTCCTTGTAAAGCCTTATACCCTGATATATAGATGAGTTATTTTCTATTTATAGTGCATATCTGGCCCACCATCCACTGTTGTTTTATATTTTTAAGCACTAATAAATACCTTTTTGATTCTAATTATACATATATGAAGTTTTAAGACCTTTTTGTTTACCAATGTGGTTGTAAGCAATATGATGGAATCCTACTTCAATCAAACAATCAATCAACACAATCATTAACGCAACAAGTAATGAAGAAGAAAATATATGTGATATTGATGAAGAATTAAAAGTAACAATGTAGGAAAAATATTCTGGACTTCAAGAGCCAGAGTCTCCCCAAATGATACCCAATAATGCCAAAAGATACCCTCACACTCTCCACACCCCCTTTCTATATCCCAAGTCCTGACACTCCAAATCCTAACCAACTCTGAGCCACCTGTCCACTTGCGTTTTTCCTTTTTTATCCTTCCTTGGTCTTACGTTTATACCATTTGAGAGTGCCGGTTCCATCACAATAAAATAAGGGTTAAATACACTGATTTCCCCTATGATTTGGAGAAACTACAATTGCTCCTCCAACATTTTAGAAATATCAACAAACATTCCTTGTTTTAGTTAACTAAATAATTAGAGCTATGAAGATTGATGCTATTTCTGAAACATTAGGGTTGTAACTTTATTTTCCCGAAATCTAAAGGGATGTCACTGTACTTCTCCCTAAAAATAATTTATTGTATTTACCACAATTTTCAACAATTATTCAAAGAGGTTGTTTATAAATGCGTTAGAAAAGGAAGAATGTGGAATTTTTGACAAAAGACAATTTTGTTACATATAACGTGATTTTTATTGTGACATTTCTGCATGACCCTTACCAATTTTGTTACATATAACATGATTTTTATTGTGTAGAAATTTGATAGGAACGTATCCAACAACTCAAACAATTGGGTTGGACAGTGGGTCTTTCATGGGCTTGGGTAGAACTCACCTTGGAAAACCGGCTTGTCAAGGGAGGGTGTCCAAGCCCTTATAACTCACATGCCCACCCCTTTCCCTGCCAATGTGGGATCCTAACATTCCCCCACGCTTCGAGACCCAACGTCCATGTTGGCCCACTCTGGACAGCTTCACTCTGGACCACTTTTGGCCTATTCTCCCAGGTCGCCCCTTCCAGAATGTGATCTCAGGCAGGGTTTGACTCTGATACCATTTGATAAGTATCTATCCAAAAACTCAAACAATTGGGCTAAACAGTGGGTCTTTCATAGGCTTGGGTAAAACTCACCTTGGAAAACCGGCTTGCTAAGGGAGGGTGCCCAAGCTCTTATAACCCACATGCCCATCATTTTTCCTTCTAATGTGGGATCCTAACAAAATCATACATAACATTGCAAAAATCATATTGTATACATATTGTGAGCTGAGTTTACTTCTAAATGATTACAAAGGAACAATTAACTTTTAACTCTGAAGTACCTTTAATATGATCTCCTAATATTGATAAGTAGAACAAGTTTTGATAATCCTTAAGGTATCTAGTTTTTTCATATGAAAAAACCCAATTGGTTTGCGTCTCATTTTAGCAAAACAAATGATGTAAAATCTTTCTTTGGAGTTTGCGGACAAGTGTCGTCTGCCTCTCATGCACCAGCTACATCCACTATTTGCACGCTGGAAGTTATTGTTATTTTAATTACAGAATCTTTTAGATTTGGTTTTATGTCTCCAACTCAGTTTTCAAAATATTGATGATGTACTTCCAGGTTGCTGCTTGGTCATGTTCATGGGAGGTCAACAGTGCACATTATATGTATGCTGGACTACAGGTGTGACCCTTATTGTTCCCTATACATTAAGTTGGGTAGGTTGTATTAACCTTTTCCTTTTCCTTTTCCTTCAGAACGGATCACTTTTGGTGTTTGATATCCGTCAAACTGTAAGGCCCTTGGAATCCTTGAATGGGCCATCAAGCAACCCGATTCATACCATGCACTCTCTTTCACATCCATCTGGTGTCAGAACTCTCCTGTCTGCTTCTTCAGTTGGTGTGTGTCAGTGGAACTTTGATGGTGCTGAAGGAAGGTGAGCTGGTGTCATTTTGTGTTTTTAGTTTAATATATCTTTGATTCTTCTTTATCCAAAGCTATATGGATATCATTGATTGTTATGCTTTCTGCCATTTGCATTGAAGAGTGATTTTAGCTATTTGTTGTCCGATATCTTTGAATTTTGATCAAATAATCTGCCAATTACTAAATCCAGATTTTATGATCGACATTTTACCAAGCTAAAACAAATGACACAAGCTATTAATATGGAATCTTGCTTAACTTATACAAAATATACGTTGTATGATGGAATCTATTTAGCAAAAGCAGTTCTTAGTTAAAAGAACTTAATAATTGGATAGGTAGGCCTAAAACTGTTCCACTGATTTTTTTACTACTTGTGAAGCAAATTCATTATCTGTATATTCAATTCAACCATTAAACGAGGGAGTCATCCAAAGAATTTGCCAAACTAGGATATCTGGTTTGATCCTGAAATTTATCTCTGCTTTTCTTTTTGTTGCAACTGAATTGTGCAGCAGAGTACAATTAGCACAAAAATCTTCATTTATTTAAATGAGCTGAAATCTCCACGAACATTTAGAGACCATTAGGAACCTCAAGCATCTTGAAAGCATTGATTGAACAGATATTGTAATGTTGTGATTTTATGATAGCATTATTTAAAAAACTATCTGATTTAGTTATTTTTATTTATATCATGTAATTTTTTTTTTTCCTTCTATGGCTCTCAATGTTCATTCTGCATATTATCGTGTTGATATTTTTTTTCTTGATAATGGAATGCATGATTATAATTTACTCTATATAGATGGTTAGTGAAGATTATATTAAACATATGATTCCTAGAGTTTGTGTTGAGATCAACTCTTTTTCTGGTTAAGAGAATTTAAGCTCAGGAGAAAGAAAAAAAAAACTATGATTTTATATTTTTTTAATGTGTATTTGGACCTTCATTCTGGGCTGTTTTACTTCGCACATCCTTTTTTGTTATTACAGAGTTTTTTCGTATTACAATAAGGACCTTTGATGTCTTAAGGTGTTTTTTTTTTAATATAGGAACTTAGATATGTATATTCTTGTAAAAAGAACTTAGTGGATCAGTTATCTGCTGCTACAAAAATAACTCACCTAAAAATGGTCTAAAGTTTTACAAAGCGTATCATGAGCCTGTGCAAAAAGAAACCCAAAAAGAAAGATAACCATGTCTTAAGGTGCTTTCCGGCTTCTACATTTGGAGTATCTCATAATCTATACTTAAAAAGTAATAGAGATATGCACATTTTTCAAATGATAGAAATATGTAAACTTTTCAGTTGATTTAAGTCCTGTGATCAATATCTTAAACCTTCACTAATGTGCTGAATTAAGTATCTTGATCTTTTTGACAAACTCATTTGAGATGGGCAATGAATCAGCCTTTTTGTTTTTCATATAACTTGTCATATCCAGTGGTCATCGCAATTTGTCTAACAAGTTTCAAGATTTAAAGTTTAGTAATTTGAGATGAGAGTTGAAATGCAATTATTGGCAACACTATTGAATGATTTTATTGAGTTCTTCAAGGTTGATGTTATTTTTGCAAAGTTGTAGTTCTAACAATTTTATCAACTGTGATGAAGGTCATCTTTGGTTCCTGAAACAGAGAATAAAGGAGTTTGTATTTCTCTTGCTTATTGTCCCAGCAGCGATGAAATCGTTGCTTCATTTCGTCCCAGAGTTGAAATGTCCAATGAGATAATTGTTTCTCAATCTGTATCAACTCCTCCTGTTGTTGGACACGGGATACCAGGCATCCGAGTTCTTCTGAAGAAAGCAGGCAGCAATGGCTATCAGAATTTAGGGTTTTCATCTGCAACAGTGAATGATATTCGATTGCCAAAATCTACAATTATAAACTTAGAGGATGAGAAACGATTGTTTGCATCTGGGGAAGAAGTTACATGTGAATTGATCTTGCAAAAGCTGCCATCTTTTTCAGTTGTCCAATGCCTTAAATCACCGAATCATCCTATTCGTGATTTGAAGTATATAAATACCCACGGCCAAGGTTTACTTAGCTGTTTAAGTGAGGATGCATTACAACTTTTCAGGACTAACGTCTCGTAGAAAGGTAAACAGTACAAGGTGTATTATCACAGTTTATAACATTTATTCAAGTCCAAGTGCGTGCAAATATTCTCCTCATCTCATTATCTTCTCTGCTCTGGTAGTAAATTCTTGGTGATTTTTCACCATGTTGGAATAATATTGTAGTATCCACGTGTCTATTGTTTGCTTTAGCTGTCCTGTTTTTGCACTAATATTGTGTTGGTTCCTTTTAGGAGCATTCTTGATAGTTATGAAATTGATGATAGATTTTGGAGTAAAATTAACTGATTTTTTTGCATCTGTACTGAATTTTGTCGCAGGTTTCTCAACTTATAAGAGGTAATCAACCGATTTGTTTATCGTGTAGCATGAACCCACATTACTTAATAATACTGGAGAAGTTTTTGTCTCTTCCTTTATTTATTTATTTTTTGGTGGTTTTGGAGGGGATAAGAAAGAGCGTCTTGTAAATTGTATTCAAACATCTCAATAAGGAGTAAGATGGTTAGATTAGGGTAAGTTAAATGATATTTGAAGATAGCTACTTAAGTTAGAAGATTTTGTCTTGTATTTGTAGCTGCATTTAGTTGATGTAGAATATCAGTTTATTTTTCTTGTTTTGTTCAAATTGTAAAGGTATCCTATCCATATCCTTGCTTTCCGCTTTCTTCGGACTTTATTTTTGTTTATTATTTAATTTCTTTGGGAACTTCCAGGCTTCATCTTATATGATTCTCGAGTATATTTGGCTGGGTACAGGTAGAAAGGAGTGGGATCTTTTTACTCAAAACTATAGTGCAAACTCCTTATCGTTAACTTATCTTAATTGAAAGGTATATAAGATTTCTGAGTTGGTAAATATTAAATGCATTTTAGGATTGAAAATTTGTGTTTATGATTTCGAAATCAATATTTTGAATCAAAAGATTGCTGTAAACATATATTATTAAGAAGGCATTCTATATCAATGGTCATAGTTTTTCATTATATTACACTCAGAATCACATGCCTTAAAATAAATAAATAAATAACACAAAAAATCCGACCTGCCGGATTCGAACCAGCGACCTAAGGATTATCTGCTATCAACTACAGTCCTCCGCTCTACCAACTGAGCTAAGGTCGGTGATGTTATTGACCTTGTAAATTATCTTATTATAAATAATTCCTTCTTTTTTACATGGATCCTTAAAATTAAAAGAGTAAACGACTTTTCCCACCCACATACTTTTAAAACATCACTTTTTCACCCAAAAAAATACTTTTAATGACACTTTTCCGTCAACTTGTCAATTGTCAACCGATTCTGATATCGTTGCGACCTCATACCACCACCATTCTCTTTCTTGATCATTACTCACCAAAACCCTTCAAACTTTACTCTTATTGACTCCACCAATCATCGGCAATCGAGTCATTAGAGTTTGAGCAACCACTCCTTTCAAGTCAAATTCCGACCAATCAAGACTATCAAAATTCTATCTTACATCACCAAAAGACTCACCAGTCTCCCCGCTTCAAAAGCTCCAATAATATGGATTGATTTTACTCTTCGATCACCGTCGAATTAAAAAGTGTATTTTTTGAATTTCAAAAGTCTATGGGTGAAAAGTGTCATTAAGTCATTATTTGGGTGGGAAAAAGTCGTTTACCCAAAATTAAAGCTATCAAATCTCTCTCCACTGAAGGGCGTTATATTTTTAGGGTAATTTAAGGAAGATTT
>WYDK02118172.1:87127-100509 GCA_009867345.2 Toxicodendron radicans
GGGTAAATCAATTACCATTCTCAATTATATTGCCATCACCAGAAACAGGTACTGCTGTGGATTTAAAACAATGATTGCAACAAAATATTCACAGGAAGCATCCTCGTGGAAAATATACACAAGTAATATATCATCTTGTTGTAAAGTACATACAACATATCGCTGGTGATTACACCAAACGGTGGCAGTGCTATATCAATGGGACTGCAAAACAGGAAGACACAGAGCACTGAAGAGATAACCGCTACTTTTAGCGTTCAATTGAAGCCCGCAACTGCAAGGGAGACTATCATGCCATAGTCTACTAACTATCATCTATGTCCGTCAACCAAGCCCTCCAATTCCCTCCGCCCAAACCTCCTTCCCTCCATATTAGCATCCCTAGACCGTGCGGCAAAGTAAAATATCAGCCAAGCCACCATAAAGTAAACCTCAACAGTTGACTGTAAAATCATAGCAAAAGAATTCCCAAACACGTGAGCCAAAACCCACCTTGCAAACGATCCACAAAGTATAGCCTCCAGACATTTAATCTGTATAGCCTGATTCATCATTGTCAATAACAAATAACAACCTTCTTTAACTATCTCTCTTCCAGTCCTCCTCGAATCAACAATGGCAACCCAGGCATCAATGGCAAATATAAATGCCACAAAAGTATCGGCCAAAGACCATGTAAACAAGAACCCTGAAATCTCCTTCTCAAACCCTTGTATCCACGGTGACATAACAGAAAACGGCATCAATTTTAACCTCACAAAAAGCTTAAAAAATGAGTACTGATCCTCAATTTCCCCGAAAAACCACAAGCCAAGAAGCTGAGTCAATGCATCTCTAACTGCCCATCTCATTAAAATAAAACCAGTAAGCCTTTTTATCCCCAATCTTGACCCATCCCACACAACACCAACTAATGAACTAAACCTCCCAACCAAATCATTAACGACTGTAACAAACACAATCCCCAAAACCCACGAATAAATTGCGGTAAACCCTAAAATTACCCAACCATAAGCAGCTGACAAGAAACTCACGAGGAAAAACAATGCTGTCACATCACGACGACCCAGCTCTAGTCCCTTTATAAGCATTTGAAAATCTACAATTCTCTCCATTTCTTGACCATTTTGAGCCCCTTCTTTTTCACTATCATCATCATAACTTAACTCTTCTTTATCAAAAGATTTCTCTAAACTACCACTCGTTTTAAATGTAACACCATGACGAACCATTTCGGAAATTTCAATTCCATTATCAACGATTTCATTAGAAAACCCTAAACTGGGATCGAAATTAGAGAATATTACCAAAGTGCCATTGACAGGCTTTTTGAGGAGAGGATTGAACATTGGGCGATCGAAGTCATCATCTCCGGAGAAGAAATCATCCTCCAAAGTGCCAACGCGCGTCAAATGTAAAAAGGGGCGGCGACGGTGGTGGTGGTGAGGATGGTGAAGATGGAAACGGCGCGTGGAGGAGTGTTGATCGGAGAAGTCGAGACGGGAGAGGAGAGACTTGAGAGAGGCGTCGCGGTCGATGAAGGAGGTGAGTAGGTGGGACCCACTCTCTACGAGGGAGCGGAAGGAGAATAAGAGGAGAGAGAGGAAGAGAAATGTGTGGAGATTGGCGGTGAAGGTAGCGGTGGTTTGTTTGATTAATTGGCTGGTGCTGCGGATGTGGCGCAGCCGAGGCTGATCGGTCATCGCGCGCGCGGTGGTGGTGGAGGAGGAGACTTTTTCGTGTGTTTTTTCGTTTTTGTTTTCAATGCTTTTTGGGAGTTTGTTTGATGGAGAGTACTGCTGGTGGTGATGGTGTGATGAGCTTCAAAGGGGTCAAAAGTAGGGATGTTCCCTCACGCGGTTCTAAACGCGTGACGTATTTTGTTAGATATAAATCGAGATTTGTAGGAGAATATTATTTCAGAAATCTCAGAAAGATCATATCTTAAAAGATTAATGTTTTTATTTAAAGATTAATGTTTTTATTTAAAGCTTTTACAGAAAATAAAGAAACAGATGGAGTTTGATTAGATATCCCGATCATGTCCGTCTGATTGGTGAGAGTAAAATCTCACTTATAGTTAAATACATTCCTATTATAAGAGTATACTATATATTTGTTAGAAATATATATAATAAATAAGGGATGTATTGACTCTGGTTTCGGTTTCATTATTGCCGAAACTAGAATTGGAACTGATATTCGAATAACTGAGTATATATTGAGACTGAAATGTAATTCTTATAAATTATTGAAGGTATATTTATAAATCTTAGAGAGTTTATTTATTATTTTTTTTAAAGTATGAAATAATTAAAATTATCTCGTATATGTTTTATGTTCTGATTTCTAGCTTCTGAGAACCGAAATTCTATTCCAGTTCAGATTCCAATTTCAAGTAACCGACCAATTTCAGTTTCTTTGAATTTGGATGGATATCTGGATCCGTCCACCCCTATAATAAATTGTAAAGATTATGGAATTAATATAAGAGATATTACAGTAAATACTTTTAATCATTAATGTTACAACTGCAATTGTTGTACAGAATTGACTGAATTATGACACGTAAAATTGAGCATTTCTGATTTTGGTTTTACAAAATTAGTAATATTTTATTTATACATATTCATTACAAAATAAAATAAAATTTTGGAATTTTCGTCTAATTACTGTGTATAATTCTTATCTTATTAATATTAGCCCACCCAAAATTATTTTCTGGTTCGGCGGCAACATTGCTCATTCGAAATCAGGAGTATCAGGGAAAGTGCAGCCAGACCTTTGAATGATAACATGGGATGCATAAGAACCCGCCCTCACACATTCTTCTATGCACTTATCTTGAACCAACTGTGATAAAAATCCTCCAACGAACGCATCCCCTGCAAACATTCCATAAGAACTCTTTATGTATGGTTTCCCATTTTCAAGTAATCTTATTTAGCATTTGTAAATACGTGCATACCTGCTCCATTTGTATCAACCAGTTTTTCTTTTGGTAACAATACCACAGGGAACTTCCTCAATTTCCCATCCTCAGCCACAAGAACAGGATCAGCACCCTGAGTAATAACAGTAATCCTTTTGTGTGTTCCTGATGCTTTGGGCCACTGGGAAATCTTCAGAGCTATCTCCTCAACATCATCTGTCTGCACAATGGAAACGGTCCAAACTGGTTACCATCTATAAAACAAAAAGCTCAAAATCTCAAACTATCTGGTATCAGGCAACAATTACCTCCCAGCCATGAACTCTTGAAAAGGTTTTTGCTTCTGTCTCATTTCCAAAGACAAAATCCATGTACCTGAACCCGAAACCAGAATCTTCAAGCCAATGTGTATAGATTATCTTATACAGCAAAAAAATTTGTAAAGAATTCTTACGGCATATATATATCCTGCACATTCTTGAAGAACTCGCAGAGATATGGAGCAGAAAGGTTTGTTATGAAGACCTGCAGATATATATGTCAAATCGGTTTCATTCAAATTCAAAAGCTACCATATGCAGCATACAAGAGGGGATATTCTGTCAGGTGATATACCTTGTTATTCGCAGCTGCATGTTCAGCAACAAGTTGTACGGACTCTGGGGATACAGGGAGAAAGAACCCGGCAATATAGAAGTACTTGGCCTTCTCAACTGCCAGAAAAGGGTTAAAAAGAATTAGTTTCGAGAACGTACAATCGCACATAAGAAAGATGCAAACGAAGAATGGAGAAGCGGACAGGGTACCTAGTGCCCAATTTTCTGGTTTTTTCAGATGGTCAGATTTGTAACAATTTGCAGCTGACAAATTCGCCACTAGTGACCTATACATCCATCAACACAGAATGTTGTTAATACAGTAGATGAATATTAAGATCGTTTTTCATGACAGTACTAGTAGAAACACTAAATGACTACAATAGAAAACGATTTTTTTTTTTATAGGAACTGCAATAGCAAATCTTGAATAGTAAAATGACAATCATGAAGGAAGCTTGGTATCAAACTAACCTTTCACCACCCACAATACAGACAGCACAAGTTCCAGTAGGTGCAGCCTCATCCTCATAATACTGAACCTGATTTTTAACATCACCGATGCGGAAGTTTCATCAGGCAAATAACAGGAAAATAATTAACTGATCTGAGACAAAAATAAAGAAACTTACATTAACCCCAGCAAGATTTGAGCTTTTCTTCATCTCCTCACCAAACTTGTCCTGTCCGATGCAACCAATGAAGCTTGTTGCACCAGGAATTTGAAGCATCCACTGGAAGACATAAAAGGAAACTCACTCCACTTTAGTAATCAGATAAAATCTAACTGGCTTCCTCTAGTGCCGTCAAAATAAATCCACAAAAATACCTGGGCAACTCTAATTGAATTTTGAGTAGCTCCTGCACATAATAAAATCACAAAGAACTCATCATAAACTGTTAGGTGCTAACTAAAATACATAGCACAGCTTTCAAACCAATTTCTTTAAATTCAAAACGCATTACCTCCAGCAATGTACTCCACAGTGTACTTCGAAGACATTTCATCATACCTGAGACAAAATCCATGTAAGATTGGCCCATATTTCAATTAGCCCAGAAGATGTATCACACCAACCATGTTATTGTCTAACAAGATAATACATTGAATCGTCGAATATTAACAAGGTGCAAATACATGTTTTAGGAGATGAGTTGGGATACTCAGAACTTCAGCTTCCTCAACAATTACCATAATAAGCCGAAGGGAGCAGATTTCCAAAATAAATAACCAAGAATGCATTTTAACACAAGGTATCGACACGTTTATTCAACAGAAAATAGCATCATGTGGCAAACCATTCGAATTTTATTTTCCATATTCAAGTTGAGGATATTTTACTGCCTCTCTGCTCTTTCCAATGTTTTCAACCTCAAAAAGTCACCATCAAACTTTCATATTGTTATAGCAGTGTAAGCCTTAGCAACTATTGAAAGTTTATAAGGCTATGTTAAGACAACAAGACAATGACTAACCACAAATGTAAGTTTGAGCTTGAAAGCTTATAAAGACTTCAAATTCATGTCTTACCAAATTGAACTTGTGTTACGTCAAATACACAATCTTTTTCAATTTTCATGTCACATCATTGGTATGAAAACAAGAAGTAGTAATACTGTAACTTAAATAATAAACATTTATGAATCAATATTAATGCCATTCTATTCCATGCTATCTATCTTCAACAACTGTAAAGAGAAGGAAATCTTTCAACAGATAAAAAAGCTGCGAACAAATGCATATTTGATCAGCATAAAAACGTCCACAACCTAATTAGAACAAGAGATCAAGCTGCTCTAAAGAAAAAAAGAATGCTTACATAGTTAAATGCTTCTCCTCAGCAAGAATTGCATCGTTCAACTTGATGTCATATCTGTCAACCAAAATCAACGCACTTTAAATTTCAAAGCAAAGCATCCTAACACATTCTAAAAGCCATTGAAACATCAACATAAGCAGTATACATATAATCAGCAACAGAGAGAACACCAAAGTTAGTAAAATTCCCAGTATTATTACCATACCTAATGAAAATTTGATAAGTTGTGACATAATTTAGTAACATAACAAGCAAGATCATTAAATGTCACAATACTAATACACTATAAATATAAAAAGAAAGTCAAAAGTAATTTTTCATAATTGAGTAGAAATGAAGAAATGAGATACTTATTCAAGAAGTCATCATCTACTACGGCAGAGATGTCCAAGAGGGGATTGCCCATGCCCAAAAGAACACCAAAGTCAGCCATTGGTTGATGAAAGAGAGAGAGAGAGTGTGTGTGTGTGTGTGTGTCAAGTCAATGGTGTAAGGGAGCAAGATTTGAGTTTGAGCAAAGGGGTAATTAAAAGGGGATGTATTAGTGTTGTGTGTCTAAATCTCAGCGATTTAGTCGGCCATTCGTCGGCTGAGAAAATCTCAGCCGATGGAAGTCTGGCAGTGCTTCCTATTTTGTTGCCGCTATTTCGGTCTTGCCGCTCTTTTGGTAGGTAAGAAATTATGTTGTTCATCTAACTATTTAGGCCGTGAAGTGTTTGTTAACTTTAACGAGAGAACAATTATTGGTTAATATCATCGTCTTCTATGAAAATTTTCTAATATTTTTACATATTTTGATAACCATTATTGATGTGATATTATAAACTTACGAGTTTCAGAACCAATAAACAGCCTATGGACTGAGATGCTTGGAGATAAAAGAGATCAGTTATGAGTCCATTTGTGAGAGACAAACTTTATGCACCCTAAAGTTTGATCAACTATGTTTAAATCCTATATCTAAAATACCTCATCATCCATTTGTTTGTGTTTAGTTTTGGAAAAGAATTAACAGGTTATTATAGTCAAGAAGGTACAACAATATAATCAAAAGGGTATTTTGAAACTTTTTGGGTGGGAAATTGTCTTTTAAGGCAAACCTTGGATGGGAAAAGGTTGTTTACTTTACTAAATTGAACATAAAAGATCACGATTATACTGAAAGAAACACCCAATTGCAAATGTTAGTGAGGTATATTATTCGGCAGTCCTGATTTAAATAATTGAATCAACGGCAAAACATGTGCACAAGTTCACCTTCGCCATCAACTATAAAAACTAACAATTATAAGCCAAGAGATGCCAGGCAATAAGGTAAACAAACAAATTCATATAAACTTACTCTTTTAACTCTTTAACTAGAGCCATAAATAAACTGAAGATAAAATCATCTTTCATCTCAAGTACATCATGATGCTTTTATTTCACTTATAATATTAATGATCAGAATACCAAAAAGAAAACACACAATACTCAGAGCCCAGCAATTTTCTCTAAACAATCTTTTAGTGGAAATTTTTTGACATTTCCCACGACACTCTACGCACATTAATTATGCTGTATTTACCTTCTCAAGGACGCTCATATTCCCCCAGGGTGAACAGTGACAACAGGGCGAACTTTTAAATTAGTCATCAAGGTGATGGGTCTTATTCCCATTAAAGAAAAAAACTTTAGTGAAAGAAATGAACATCCGAGACATGGCTCAAAAAAATCAGAGCTGGCAATTCAACATGACCTCAATCCTATGTAGCAACATCTCTTCAAAGATGATCACAAATAGCCTTTGTAAAATCGGTTGTTGTTGAAGAGCCACCAAGATCAGCAGTTCGATACTTCCCCTCTGCGATTGTGTTGAGGATAGCATTCTGGATCCTATCAGCCTTATCATGGAGCTCTAAATGCCGCAACATTGTCACAGCACTCAGCATCAAGGCAGTTGGATTTGCCAAATTCTAGGTCAAGTCAAAACACATAAACAAAGAAGTAGTAAATAAATAATGACAGGAAATGAAAGTGTGCTTCATTAACACAATCAGCAGAAAATATAATGTGATCAAAGGAACTTGGTGAGCACCAAGCTCACCCACTTTAAAGCAATTGAGAAGTTTATGGAGGAGACACCATGATTACTAACACAACACATTCACCTCACTAGTATCTCATATACATGTCTATTCACCTCACTATTATCTCGTATATATGCCTATCTTAATTTGGAAAAGACAATTATCAAGCATGATTACACATCAAAATAGGTGTCAACCTATGGAGAGAATATCCAGATCTATTCAGGCTTTCCTAAAAGGACATGATAGAAACCCACAACTTAAGGCCAAACAGTATTTCTTCTGAAGCTTTCACGAGTGCCCTCCTTTCCATACTCAATTCTGAAGAAATATTCTATTTTTAATAACTAAACAAACACTATTATTATTTTATCATATATAATAATTGGAGCTTGTTTGATCATTATAATATAACATTAAATACCATACGCAATAAAGTTAGATGTTGCTTCGGCATGTTAATTTTCTGATACATCAAGATAACTAAAGAAATACATTAATTGATAAAGGTTAAGAAAGAACTTTAGAGTGCAACACTAAATCATTCAAATTTAACCTTCACTGGGTGGTCTGATGGTAAAAGAGTAAAAAGAGGTTCCATGAGCTCCTGTGTTCAAGTCCCCATAGGCCCTAATAGGGGTAGTCACTAAGGGGCTTACCCGGTCGTCAACTTTAGGGCCCCAAGGGATAAGTTGAAGTATAAGCAAGCTGGCTCGAACACCACCGGTCACCATATAAAATCATTCTAATTTTATGCTAATACGCTAAGTGAGGCTGAGGCCATATGAAATAGCTTCAATAGATTTTTACACCTCCTTGTTTGACAACAGGCAGGAAAAAAAAAAGGAAACTCCAAAGCAATTAGAGAACCAAGCAGACATGAAGATGCATATGGCAGAGTTAAACAGCAAGTTGATAAGGATCAATGCAAGATAGAAATCATGATGCAGGTTTGAAGGCCAACCTTTCCAGCAATATCAGGTGCTGAACCATGAACAGCTTCAGCAAGGGCAATTCCTCCCTCTCCAATATTGCAACTGCACAGTAAATTAAATGCTGTTAGATGATCTAGACATATGTTACTGGAGAAGACAGAGGATCCTAGTTACCTTGGTGTTAGGCCCAATCCACCAATCAAACCAGCACATAAATCACTGATAATGTCACCATAAAGGTTGGGCATCACCAATACATCAAATAAAGCTGGATTTTTCACAAGCTGTACATGGAAACAAAGTAGACAGTTATGGCCCCTAATTTTGTTTCATTACTATTAATCAGAAAGAGAACAAAGTTCCATCCATGCAGTTCTTTATTACTCCATCAATTATAAATCTAAAATATTTTCACATAAAAAGCATACAAGTATTAAGGAATTGTAATGATACCATCATGCAGCAATTGTCAATAACAACTTCCTCATATACTATCTCAGGGTACTTCTCTGCTACTTCACGACAACACTGCAAGTAAAAACTAAATCAGATTTCTTAAACAGATATATAGATTTGCAGTAGAGTAATCTATAATTAATCACTTAAAAAATACAAGACCTTAAGGAAGAGACCATCCGTTTTCTGCATAATATTAGCTTTGTGTATTGCAGACACTCTTTCTCTTCCATGGACCTTGGCGTAGTGAAAAGCATATTCAGCCACCCTCAAACTAGCCTGACGGGTAATAATTTTGAGACTCTCAACCACACCTCTTACCACCTATCATAAGAAATAAAAAAACTCCTTTAGATTTATACTATATTCATTGTATGTTTGTTAGTGAAAATCTGTTCTTGCAGAAGCGAACTCACTTGATGTTCTAGACCACTGTACTCCCCTTCAGTATTTTCACGGATAGTGATAAGATTTACATCATCATATCGAGTTTTATAGCCAGGAAGGCTGTAGCAAGGCCTAACATTGGCATACAAATTAAGTTCTTTCCTCAAAGTAAGGTTCAAAGAACGATGACCTTTTCCAATTGGTGTTGCCATAGGCCCTTTCAAGCCTACCCCATTTCGCCGTACTGATTCTAAACTTTCCCATGTCAGAAAACTTTGAGTTCTGGGATCAACTTCAGTTCCGACATAGTGCTCCTCCCATTCAATTGGCACTTCAGCTGTTCTAAACACCTACATCAGTACAAATGATAACATTTGTCACAACTTTAAGTTGCATTTTGACAAAGAACTATTACTACAAATGCTTGAAGTTTGCGAGCTAGAGTCATTAATAACAAGCTCCATTTTCTTTTGGCATAAAAAAGCTATGTGTGAATAGAAAAAGAGTATTCAAGAAAAAGCAAAATTATATAGAGAAAAATTCAACACAAAAAGGAATACAAATGTCAACAATGGCAAAGAGCAAAGCAGCAGACAATTCGTCCCCAATAACAATCTACAAACTAGGATGCAAATGAAAGAAAAAGTAAAATTATATAGAGAAAAATTCAACACGAAAAAGAATACAACATATTCCCATCCACAAAACAAGGTCAAATCTGACCTTATACGGTTATACCTCCTAATTAAAGATGAGCATCAACAAAACCCTTAGCTACCAAAAAGCAAACTCCTAAAACCCATATTATAATGAACAATTAATGCAAGTATTCAACAAAGCATTCAATCTCACACTTTTACTTTCACTTTTTTTTCTCAAAAATAAAGTCAATTCCCTCCATTCAACCATAATCCACACTCCCATTGTAATATTGAATATTTACCATGCATCTCTTTGCCCTTCAACTTATGAAAATCGCTCAAACAGAAAAGCAAAAAAATATGACATAAAAAATGTGAATTTTATTTATCTCCATAAGCCACAACTTAATTACAGAAAGACCTTCCACGAAAAGGAAGTTCTGATAGATTTTATTGAACGTCAATTAACATCTCTGATGAATTTCATAACAGGTTTATAACAACATTCGTAGTAATGTCTTTGCTTATTTTTGCCAGAGATGTGAAAAAGATTTTTCTAACACAAAATACACAACGAACAATTAAGTTACAAGATGGACATAGAAGTCATCCAATTGCGAAATTGCATTGAGTTCAGTCAAGAAAACGTAAATAATCTTCAATATTTATCAAAAGGAGAAATTTAAAAGAACAAATACGAGCAGAAAAAAGAAGAGAAGCAAAGCAGTTTTCAAACGGAGTGGACCTGTTTAACGGACTCGGCTATTTCGGGCCCGATTCCGTCGCCGGGGAAGAGAGTGGCTCGGATCGAAGTAGTGTCGGCTGAGAAGTATCTAGCTATAGGTAGAATTGAGGTAGGGCTAGGGTTTGCAGCGGAGAGGATCTGGTTCGATCGGCTACCGAGGACTCGTCTCACGAGCTGAGTCGCCATTACTGATTACTCTGCCTTTGGTCCGTTGATGTAATATGAAAAAGAATAATAAAAGGGAGAGAAAATTAATTTCTTTAATACCTGTTCACAAGTCCAAAGGCTCTTTACGCGGACACGTGCATCTGGCCCGGCCCGTCGGGTACCCGGGGGCTGGGCTTTACCCGAAACAATTAGGTATTGGGCCAGGATCGGGTGTCAGCCTAACTCAGCCTAATCCAAATTAGACCTGGTCTAAATATATAATTTTAAATATTTATAAGATTTTATACAAAAACTTTTATATTTAATTTTTTTTAATTATTTGATATTACGTTATTTTGATGCAATTTATATATTATCATTTTAATTATAATATAATTACATCTACTTATAATTTGGAAAATAATTACATCTAATTGTCATTATAATTTATAAATTATAATAAGTTTAATATAATAACCTTACTTAAAGCTTTTAGTCAAGTTTAAACGTTTAAATCTTGTTAATCTTATATTAACTTGAATAGTTGAAAATTAATTAATAAAATAAACTAAACAAATTAATTATAATAGAGAAGACGAGTTTTATAAATTATACAAGAACAAATTAATTACTTAAATGGACATTTAAAATTGTTGTAAATTAAATGTATCAATTAATTAAAATTTATGTACATCATATATGTTACATATAAACAAATTTATATTTTTCTTTTGTCTTATAGGAAAACAAAGTGACATAATTTTGATGATATTGATGTTTTTGGTGAAAACAAATTGATTGCAGAGAGGAGTCTTAAATGAGAAACATGCTTGAATGACTGTTATTTTCTATGATATTGTATAGAATTTTGAATTGTTGTTTGAGGTTTTTAACTGGATTGCAATTAGCTGTAGGTGTGTTAAAATACTGGATTTTTCGGCAACTATTAAAATGAATGTCTATGGGATATGTTTTGATTTAATGGTTGTTGGTTGGTTGTTTAATGCATGATTTCTGCTGGAATGTTTTGAAAAAATATGTTGTTTTGGAATGTTAAAATTGGAAATTGGATTCCAATTTTTTGATTATGAGCATTTTACATGAATGATTGTTAAGATTGAAAACACTCTTAATTGATATATTGATCATTGGTTTACAAAACTTAATATTACTGTTAAATAATCAATTTTTTTTAAAAAGACAATTATTAATAAATCAAAATCTTGGAATTCGAGACCGGCCGGGCTGGATATGGGAGTAGAGATATGTGACACCCCGTGTCATGGAGTATTTTGCCTTAAAGTTATCTTATTGGAATTTGGGGTTAAATTGCATGAAATGGAAGTTAGTGGGAGGTTTGTGCAAGAAAATGAAAAATTGGAGGACTAAAAGGTAGTTTTTCAGAATAGTATATAAAGGAGATAAATGGAGAAATTCTATCATTTGTTTCATTGTTCACGTTTGGGAGGAAAATTGTAGAGAGAGAGTGTGTCAAGGCTAGAGAGAGAAAGTGCATATTGGGAGAAATTGAGTATAGATCCGGTAAATTAGTAAGATTCTACTTTTATTCATGTCTTCATATCATCTATTTCATCTTATATTGTGAATTTGAGAGGAAAGTTGAAATTTGGTGAATTGTGGGATTTAGGTGAATGAGAGCTTAAATCGGAATTCTTGGGTTAGATTTACGTCAAAGGTGAGTGGAATGTTAGAAATGTTGTATTAAATTATGTTTTGAAACCTTAATTCATGTTGCACATAAATGGGTATCAATTGGGATGAAATTGAGGAAGAAACTGATGGAAATTAAAGGGGGTTTTGGTTGTGGATGTGAAAGGGGTTTGGTTTAGGAAATGTGGTGTGAAATGGGAGTGAATTGGAGAAGACCCGTAGGAGACAATCTGAAAAACTCAGATTGTCACCACAGCGAAGTTCGGTGTAAACAGTAGGCGTTCAATTCTCCAGAACGTCACCGCGACAAAGGAGGAATGTCGCCACAGCGACAAACTCACGGGTTTGGTGGCACTTTGGGAGTGTAAGTGTAAGGTTTGAAACCTGTCAAGTAGATAGGGGTGTAAGTGCAATAATTCAAAGGTTGGGAGACCTAAGTGTATTAATGAAAACCTATAGGGGATAAATTGAAAGACTGGAAAGGTTGAGGGACTAATTTATAATTATGAAAAAGTTGATGGGGTAAACTGATATTTTTTCATGAGGGACTAAATTGATATTTTACATAGAAAAATGCATGTGTTTAGTTATTATGAAACTCATCTCATATGTATATGTATATGTATATGTATATATATGTCTTATACTCGTTTATGCATCTGTGTATGTGATGATGTGGGGATGTAATGATGAGATTGGGTGGAGTTGAGTATGGTGATTGATGACTAGCTTAGTGTGATTGAGGATGTTCCGTACTATCGCATGGTGATAGTATTCCACGGGACACGACGAACTTCTGTGAGCTCCAAACTTATCCATATGTGTACCCCAGATTGTATCTACATATGCCTAAGAGCACTGGGGGATACTGTAGAGTCTACCTATGCCTAAGAGTGCTGGGGGATTGCCGCGTGGGGATTGTATCTACCTATACCTGAGAGCGCTGGGGGATACTGTGGGATCTACCTATGCCTAAAAGCGTC
>WYDK02118172.1:100609-111630 GCA_009867345.2 Toxicodendron radicans
GTTCGTTCAAAAATCAAAAGGTTACAATTACAAATTACAATTACTGATTTACAAAATGTAATTGAACTCATTCAGCTACTTTATCAATTACATCCTTGAAACCATATGACATAAGCTCCTTTACAACTTGCATCCTTGAAGACAAATAAAAGAATTTAAAATAATGAAATCAGTCAAACACATAAAATATGAATTACATACCCAAACAAATAACCATCCGTAAAATATAAAATATGCTGAGAATAAATAACTTCACAATTAGATATCCAGCATCTTCTAACAAATTGCACAAATCATATGTGTGATTTGTGTAATATAAAAAATATCATCCAAACTTACCTAAACTGTGATTTGTGCAATATAAGCAAGAAAAAAAAACACAAACCAAGAAAGATTTAGAAATTGTAAAAGCTGCAATCAAGAACCCAAAATTCATTAGATAACCTTTTACCTAAATTGATTTGAAAAACTTTTATGTGGATATCATCAACCCGCACTAGTAAGCATCAATTTAATCAGACATCTGCCATTGCAATTTCCTATTAAACAAATAAATTACATAATTTATCATACAAGTGATAGAAGAAGAGAAATGCAAGACAAAACATTTCAAATTTATAATACCTCATCGCCTGCATCACTGTCATCGTAAATTGTCGAATAAGACTCTTGAGCTGACATAAGAATAAAAAATATACATTAAAGACTAACATATCTTCATAATTTTATATTTTTAATTGTTGAAGAAATAAAAACTCTATTGATTACCTTTCATATTAGCCCGTAACCAATTCTGAGAACACATCAACGCCTCTAATGTATCAGAATGAAGTCTGTTGCGATGTGGACTCAATACCTTGCCACCAGTGCTAAATGTGGACTTGTAAGCTACTGTGGAGACAAGAATAGTAAAGATATCTCGGGCAATCCTTTGTAGGGTAGGATATTTAGGCTCATTTAACTTCCACTATGTCAATATATCAAAGTCAACACTTCTAGGCAAAAGTTGCTCTTTTAAGTAACATTCGAACTCTGATCTCGCAACAGTCGAATTGGGTTTATCTAAATATTTATGTAAAATGAGGTCAAGCCCAAATTTTTAAATATTCATTTTTAATCAATTTTATTTATAACAATTCTACTCAATTAATCAAGTGATTCAACTCTAATCAATTAATTATAATAATTTTAATCAATTCTCTACTTAATTGTAATCAAATAAGTAATTTTCTATTTAATTGTAATCAATCAATCAATTATAATCAATTAAGCAATTCTAATAACTTTATTTCTTAAGGAATTCTAATCAATTTATTAAATATGAATTTATTAGAATTGAAGAATTGATTACTTTCAAACATGATTATAATTTATTATAATTTATTAAGATTTAAGTGATTATAATTGATTAATGGATTATAATTAATTAAGCTTTAAGTGATTGTAATCAATTGAGAGCTATTAAGTGATTGTAATCAATTGAGAGCATTTATTAATTAATTAGAATTGATTAATTGAGCGTGTGATTAGAAATTAAAATTGATTAATTGATTAATTAATTAGAATTGAATAATTGAATAATTGATTAATTGATTAAGATTTAAGAGATTAGGATTGAATAATTGATTAGAATTAATTATAAGATAAATTGATTAGAATTGTTAGTTAGGTTTATATCCTAATGTCTTAAATCTTAATCAATTGATCAATTAATCAATTGATGAATTGATTAGAATTGAATAATTGATTAATTGATTAAGATTTAAGAGATTAAGATTAAATAATTGATTAGAATTAATTATAAGATAAATTGATTAGAATTGTTAGCTAGGTTTATATCCTAATCTCTTAAATCTTAATCAATTATTCAATTCTAATTAATTCATCAATTTTAAGATCAATATCATATTATTAATTTAAATCATCAATTTCATTCGTTTTATTAGGCTTGCTTTTTCATATGAATTAATGAAAGCAAAGAAAATGAATTATATTAATAATGTAATGTGACAATCACGTTAATGTATGTATTGATTTTTTGTCAAATTCATTATGTGTCATCATCAAAAGAATTAACGACGGTCATGATCACAACTAAAGCCACAAAATTAATTGATTTAGTGATTAATAATGACTAAAAGAGGATGTGTTCAATGCTCATACCTCATAGTATTAGATTTATTACATTAAGGCAAAAGCTCACATATATTATTAATATGATTTTGTTAAATTGTAGATATTAACATATGATACAATAATGTCTATTAAAATTTTATCCGATAAATTAATTAAAAAAATATAATAACAAATGCATTACAATATCATATTTAATCAGGCGTGCTTATTCAAATTAAATATGGATTAGGTTGGGAAAACAATTTTTCAATTATTCATATTTTTTTAGACAAGATAAACAATTTGATCAGTGTAGTAATTACAAAAATATAAACTAATTTTACCATATAAATAGAATCCAATAGAAATTTTCAAACTAACATTATTATTTTATTGTATTTTGGTCTGGTGCTGGTGCTGGTGCAGGTGCGTATGCGGGTGCGGGGCAGGTTCGGGCGCGGGACGAGGCAGGGGCAGGTGCGAGTGCAAAGCTGGGCGGGGCAGGTGTAGGCCAACACTATACCCACACCCGTCCCGCACTCGGTGGTGGGTTTTGTTTTAAGACCCACGCCCGTACCCACACCCGATTTGAATGGGGTGGGTTGGGGCGGGTCCAACGCCCATCCCTACCATCAACCAAAATACAAAATCTGGATATTCACATGGATTTTTTGTATTCACTTAAAAACATAACAATTAGAATATGTACTTTGAATATTTTGAAACTTTTATATGAAATAATAAACTATTCAATTGACTCTGTTATTAAACATATTCTATTCACATTAATATATGTATTAGGTCAAAACATACCAATAACAGTATGTAACTCAAATATATATTTTTTTAAATTACATATTAAATAAATAACTATTCAAATTCCTCCGCTCAATATCCCAGGAAAAAATAACAATAATAAAATTTTCAAAATTGTATAAACATAACCGCTTGCGGTAACCACTAGTTAATAATATAATTGACGAGTTTAAGATAATTATCTAAGAGACATTTTATTTGCTTAGTAAAATTTCAGACGTAGAAAGAACAGCTATGTTGAAATATTATAAACCTCAACTGAACTAATTTTTATGTGACTGATCAGTCTCTTTCCTTCACCGAACATCGTCAAATCCCAGATAGACAAACCGGCAGCCAAAGCAAGTTGTTACTGCAAAGCAAATTATTGAATGCAGTCAGCATTTTCATAACATATTATAAGGTAAAAAGCTTGTCAAATTATTATCACCTTTCACGGTACTCTATATTATGATGAACATATATGTATAATATTTTTAGCAGACAAAATGGATATCTCAACGTCTTGTAACAGTTTGCTTGCAAGCTTTGTTTGCTTCCAACTCTTCTTTAACAACCCATCAACCTACCTTTTGCATTTGAATGATTAAATTCTACTGCTATAAGTACGTAGCCATGGCTCTTCATCATTCACTCAAGAAGTCAAGCTCAAATAAGTACTAGTTTAAGTAATACAGATAATGGAAATTCACAATCATTGGTGTTCAGCATCACTTTTTCTCATTATTTCTTGCTTTGTTGGGTTTCTTTCTTTTCCAGCTGATGCAGCAGTGAAGAAGTATCAGTTCGATGTGGGTATTTCGTTTCTGGAACTTGTTTTTTCTTGAATGAATTGATTGAATCATGAATATAACATGATCTTCTTCTCGTTTGTGTTATATTTTTCAGGTTCAAGTTAAGAATGTGAGCAGATTGTGCCATTCTAAACCAATTGTTACAGTAAATGGAATGTTTCCAGGACCTACTATCTACACTAGAGAAGGCGATCGAGTTCTTATCAATGTCACAAACTACGCACAATATAACTTGTCTATTCATTGGTATATAATTTGAAAATCCTCATAATTTGTATTAACAACATGCATAAACATGGCATAAATTTGCTTTTGACTTTTGTATGTAGGCATGGATTGAAGCAATATCGAAATGGTTGGGCAGATGGACCAGCATACATAACACAATGCCCTATCAAAACAGGACACAGCTACACTTACGATTTTAATGTCACAGGACAACGAGGAACTCTGTGGTGGCATGCACATATTCTGTGGCTAAGAGCCACAGTTTATGGTGCCATTGTTATTATGCCCAAAGAAGGAACTCCATTTCCATTTCCTCAGCCTTATCAAGAAACTAATATAGTTCTGGGTCGGTAACATAATGATCACCATTAATCAAAATTTTTGAAGAGAAATTTATATATCTAACATGTAAAGTTCTTATATATTCAGGAGAATGGTGGAATTCGGATGTTGAAACAATTGTAAACCAAGCTAATAAGTTAGGCTTGCCACCACAAACCTCTGATGCTCATACTATCAATGGGAAACCAGGGCCACTCTTCCCATGTTCTGAGAAACGTAATGTCTCTAGATTATGATTAAAAAAAATCTGGGAGATGAATGATTCTACTTCTTATCTCTATTTATTTTTTCCGTGTCTTAGATACTTTTGCCATGGAGGTGGAGTCCGGAAAAACGTACCTACTAAGGATTGTCAACGCTGCACTTAATGATGAGCTCTTCTTTGCCATAGCTGGTCATAACATGACTCTTGTAGAGATTGATGCAGTCTACACGAAGCCATTCACAACTCAAGCTATCCTAATTGCACCAGGTCAAACCACTAATGTTCTTGTTAAAGCTGACCAATCTCCAAGCCGATACTTCATGGCAGCCAGGCCTTTCATGGATGCACCAATTCCAGTAGATAATAAAACAGTTACAGCCATTCTGCAATACAAAGGCATCCCAAACACAGTTCTTCCAACCTCGCCGCAATTGCCTGCTCCAAATGACACCAACTTTGCATTAAGCTACACTAGTAAACTTAAGAGCTTAAACACCCCACAATATCCTGCCCAGGTCCCCCTTCAGGTTGATCGCCATCTTTTTTACACAATTGGTTTAGGACAAAACTCATGTCCCACTTGCCAAAATGGCACAAAACTCACAGCTTCATTGAACAACATAACCTTTGTGATGCCAAAGATTGGACTCTTACAGGCTCATTATTTCAATATCTCCGGAGTTTTCAGAGCTGACTTCCCTGACCGCCCTCCTGTTCCATTCAACTACACTGGTGCACCTCTTACTGCCAACCTTGGCACTTCATTAGGAACAAGGCTGAGTAATGTGGCTTTCAATTCCACCATTGAATTAATCTTGCAGGACACAAACCTTCTTTCAGTTGAGTCACACCCGTTTCATCTTCATGGTTACAATTTCTTTGTTGTTGGAAGTGGAATTGGGAACTTTGATCCCAAGAAAGACCCGGCTAAATTTAACTTAATTGATCCTCCTGAAAGAAATACAGTTGGAGTTCCAACAGGAGGATGGACTGCTATCAGATTCAGAGCCAACAATCCAGGTAACTTAGCGCACATAAACAAAAATATACCATAGTAAATTCAAATATTCATATACTTCTAAGCATTTACTAAGAGCATGATGCTTTTGTAGGTGTTTGGTTTATGCATTGTCACCTTGAGCTGCACACAATGTGGGGATTGAAGATGGCATTTGTTGTGGAGAATGGAAAGTCGCCAGAGGAATCCATTTTACCACCACCAAAGGACCTTCCACCCTGCTGATTAAATATGTCTGTTGTACAAAGATTTATTCTTCCTTGATGAACCCCCTTGTCTTTTTTTCATATTTGTATGCTCTGCAGAAGTTGCAGATGATTCTTTTCGGAGGGAATTTCCATTGATTCTAATGTTCTGACTGATGAGATATTACTAGGACTACATGAAACCTCAATATGTAATAAAGTATTTGGTCAGGGAAGCTTAAATTTGTTTTTTTAAATTATAACTGTGTCGTCAGGTTCTCTATGAATTTGGAGAAAACCATTGTGTTGTTCTGATTTATCATAATCCAAGCTGTGGTCGTCTTAATGCAAGGAATGAAATTCAGGGTCAGATACTAATGAACAAGAAAATATTAAGTGGTGAAAAGAAAATCTGAATAATATTATATGGTATGAATTTAAAAGAGCAAAGATGGCTGAAGGGTAATCGCAGCATGATAATCATGGAAACACCAAGAAAATGCATACTGAAGAAAAAATATTTTAGCTGAGACAGCAAGACACAAAAAAAGCTTTCAATTCGATGCTAAATTTGTTAAAAAATCTAAATTAAGCATCAGCAACTGATAGAACTTACTCAAGTAATTGTTCTTATAAAAGCCTGCCTATAGCATAATTCAGTATAAACTATCCGGTTCAACAAAGAAAGGCATGCAAAGCACGGAGACTCAAGGAAATGGCAAAACTGCCAATTTAATTTAATGGCTCATAAACTAAGAACTATCAACTTCAAGAGAAAAATAATGAATTAATTATGTTTAGTTAGCACCTAATTTGAACACAATTAATACAGCAATTTGATCATCATCTTAACCACAACCAAGAATCACCCAATTATAGAAAAGTCAAGGAATGAGAGAGAAGACAATAACAATACACAAGAAGCTGTTATCCTGTCAGTTTGAGTCTCATTGTCAATGAACCACTTCATAGTCTTTGTGATTTTGTTTTCCATTCACAGAAGATACTGATTCCTTGAAAGTGCAGCTCTTTGGTTCTTTTGGATCGCATGGCTCCGACTTCTGTTTAAATCCTAATCTTTTGGCAATAATTCTCCAAGTTTTCTTTGTCTTCACAAGTTTCTCAAGCTCCTGTTTCATGCTCGAACAGTTCTTTTCAAGCTCATGAACCCGCTCCTTCATTTCATCAGGACCCACAACTTGGTCTTCAGCAGGGACTATTTGCCGACATCCCTCATTTCCGGGGTGTCCAAGGTCTCCACTAGGATTTTGAGAGTTCTCAAGATTGTCAACAAAGAACCAGCCAGAAATAGAACTGCGGAGACGAAGCTGTTCAAAGAAGAGGACTTGGACGACTACTCGAAGAGGTAGCCTCTCATTCTGAGCTGCATGGGTGCTGGCATCCAACGAAAGCTTCTGGCAGTCCATAAGTCTGCAGAGTTGCTCCCTCTCATAATCTGTAATCCAAGGATGTGCCTGAAATGGTGAAATGTAAATTATAAATTCAATGGGACTTTCGATATTTTGACTGACTGAATTTATTGAAGTGAAAGAATAATTCCAACACCTTCAAGTAAATGTCAACTGCATGATAAAGTCCATCATCAAGTGGCCTAGCATAACCAGGGATTACAGCAGCTAGTGCCTCAAACTTTGGTAGCTTCAAATTAACATCCGGTGCCACCTCGGCGAGATATCCATCCACTAAACCAGCCACTGTTGTCATAGTTGTCAGTGAATCAGATCCATTCATTAGTTGCCCCTCTTCAGTTATACAAGGAAAAAAAGATGCAGCTGCAGGATGGTTAAAGGACATGAAATGATCAAGCATCCTCTGGACACAGTCTATATCATAAAGGGTGTCTATGTAACCCATATTTGGTAAGAGAATATCCACAAGTGAAGCTTGGTCCAACTGGGTTCCCACCCTCTTCTCCAAATTTTCTTTACATGATGGACTTGCTTTTAAAACCATAGCACTGCGAAGCAGCCTGAGAAGAAACTTGGTGGATGTGACATCCTTCTTATTGGGAAGTAATTCAACAATTTCTTCAAGGAGAGCCCTCTGATCAACCTCAGACAAGGTGGAAATAGACCTTCTCAGGTTGACAGTGTTTGTCTCGTTGAAGTTTGATTGCCTATTCATCAAAGGGATATATCTCTTTGCATAGTATATGAGAGATGAAGAAATAGTCTCAGGCTTTATGCTTCTTAATTTAAGAGCTAAAATCAATCGTTTATACAGAGACAAGCTAAGAGATGAAACATCCTCAAACCACCAATCATCTCCTACAGGTTTCGGCTTAACAACTGTCGGTATTCCATTCCATAAGACAAAGCCTTCTGTCTTGTGTGTGTTATTGCTTTCTGGCACAGGCCAATTGAACAAGTTTGGATCTGCACAAGCTTTCATGGCCAATGAATCAATGCATCTTGAAACTATGTGAAGCTCTTCTGCATAAGTTAGAACTTGTTCGCATGTTTCAAGAGCTTTCATTGTGTCCGCCCAGTTGCCGAAAACTTCATCAAGGAATGCCTCGGTTTCCATGATGAGATTTCCTTCCCCATAATTATCGGTCATGCGAAGGAACTCTGCAGCACATCTAAGGCTAACAACATTTAAAGCAGTGAGCTCTATTTTGACACCATAACAAAATTTGGCTATAAGCTCAAATGCCTTAGCTCCACCAGGAATGTCATGAAGTTTCAGAACACAAGCTGATCCACTTTCACTCCAGAACTCTTCAATAAGCGTCTTTAATAGCCCACTTCTAGAGAGCAATGGGAACTACAGAAGATAACCAAATTGGTAGGAAAAAGTTTATAATTTAGGATAAACAAGTTGTTTTTGCATTTAGCAAGCAGCAATCAAGACACTAAAGTGACACAGAAAATTAAATTGTGTGTGCATTGGAGACTATCATTACGAAGATTGAAGACCAAATTCAAGCAAATGAATTTTGTACCTTGTGGAGATGGAAATACAGCTCTCCAACTTCAATGGTTACATCACTTGGAAGCCCAGTTGCGCATAGCCTGAAACCAAAGCATATATGACAAAGTTCTATTACACTAGTGTAAAATGTTTCTAAATATGCAAAACTAATTCCCAGTTAAAACAATAATTTGCATCAAGACATATTATTGAGGGAGTTGCTATGCATTCTACATCAAAATTTTTGCGGATGTTAATTACCTCATCACAACACAGACTCAAATTACTACGCGAAATACCAGAAATGTCAGATGTAAATCGTAGTAGAATCAGCTGTGAACCCATTTCTAACAAGTTCAAAAATGGATAGAAAGAAGGCTCACCACCCTCAAATAACGTTGCTCAAATCTCACTAACAAATAAAACATGAAAACATCCACCTTTAAACAGCTCCATAGTAACAATTAACATTTTAACTTGTGTTATCTCGAAACCAATTGCATAAGTTATGTTTCTGCATTAAACAAATAAAGGAAGAGAGGAGAGGTGCGTACCAACTGTGACCATCACGATGAAATGCTTCGGATTTTGATCCTAACAGCTTGATGAGTGCCATGAATAATAGTGTGTACAAGTGCAGTGCAACGAGGAAGCTGAAAGCGAGAAGGTAATGTATGATGAAGTTGTTAGTGAATGGAATATGGGTTAGAGAGATGAGATGAGATGAATAACGAGTCTAAAGCAATAAGTAGAGGAAGCGATTCCAGTGGCTATACATTTGGAGATGTACTTGACTCAATTGTGATGTTCGACATTTGGATTCAGTCACTCCTTGTTTCACATTTTATATGTTGCTTTATTTGACTATATAATAATAAGTTATGTTGATTTTGTTAAAATATAATCAAATATTATATTATATTATTCACGGCAAATAAATAAATATATTAAATATAAAACAATATAACTAAATTTCTATAAACAAAATAACAATACAATAAAAATTGTGACCTGTAAAAATCCGATAAAGAATACAACCTTAGGATGAATGTCGAGGCTTATGTAACACACAATTTCCTTAAAACATGTTGTGTGGGTTTTTTCCACCATGAGCTCGCCCGTTTTAAGCTCGTCATCTTGAGCTCGTCAAATTAAGCTTGTCTCCAAGAAGAGTCCGACTGAATAGATGAGTCCGACAAATCCAGAGGTCGCTGATAAGCTCCTCAAATTGGTGTATTCGATGAAGTTTACTAAAGGGCTTGCTCGTCTCAGATTCATTCCGACTCTATGAAGAGCCCGACTTGATAGATGAGCCCGACAGATAGATAAACCCAACCAGATAGTGAGCCCGACGGATAGAAGAGCCTGACTGGATAGATGAGACTGACAGATAGTGAGCTCGACAGATTCAGAGCCCGCCACAAAATGCAGTCAGCATAAAAATAAACTTTATCCCCAAAAATGTCAGGATAAGGTCAAATTCAAATCAAGTCTAGTCGTCTAATCCCCCAAATCACAGGATAATTATCATTTCAAAGTCATGATCCCGGATTTGGCGAGCGTACCACTTATAAAATCTTATATAAATACCCCCACTTTCTAAAAGAAATGGGAAGAGAAAAATATTCAATAAAAGCTACAGTAGACGTAGGCATTCAACTAAAAAGTCAAACCACTTTAAAAATCGTCTTATTCTTTATTTTTTGCGCTTTTATTCATTTTTTGCTGATTATCTGTAATCACGCACATACCCGTTTCGATTCCAACAATGTCAATCGGATCTCTCTAGTTGATGCGATTTTCTGTATCAACATAACAGATTCGCCTCCTTCACTCGGGTGCATAATGATTTGAGCAATGTCTATTTCCCAATTTACAACGACAGATGAATAGCAAGAAAATAACAACTCTTCTATTCTGACGAACTAAATTAAGTATAAAACTCCAAAAAAAACCTTAAAAAAACTAGGGAGAAAATAAGAGATTGAAAGAGCTTTTAAATTGTTTGTGTGATAAAAGGAGAGGAATAACACCTTTTTATATTACTCAAGGGGGAACAAACATTAAATTTCACCACTTTTCATTTTCCAACTTTAAAACCTCCTCTATTAATCCATTAACCTTTCATTTCTCAAATTTTTAACTTACACCACCACTTTTCATTTCATTTAACATTTCATTCAATTTATTAAATAATCCTAACAGATATAAAATCTCTTTATATCTTCGTATCATAATCTCAACCTATGGATTATTACATTGATAGGTTACTATCACAGAGACTTTGATTTCAATAATAAAATGTTAATGTAAATGATGGTTTGTTTATTTTCCGTTGAGAAATGGTTTATATGAAACTCATCCCTTCATGTTCTTTTTATAAT
>WYDK02118172.1:111730-125196 GCA_009867345.2 Toxicodendron radicans
AAAATAAAAGACTTAAATGTTTTCATACTTTGTACGGATTATCTGTCTACCCTAAACCCTAAATATTTGGCCAGTAATAATTTGACCCAAATGTAATTGGGTTTATTATTACTCAAGTGTAATACTTGAAAATCTAATGTGAACAACAATTGAGAGAGAGTAGAAAAATAGTGAATTGTCGTCATTTATTGTGTATTTGTTGTAGTTTTCTGATACTCAATAAAAATTTATCTATCTTGAATGTTTAATGTATAATTCTTATATTGAGAACAAACCAAGATAAATCATATGTCTTCTTTATTTTTATGTTTCATTATTTGTGAGTTTTGGTATTATTTTTCAACAGCCCGAAGATGTTTAATAATATACAAAATTATTCAAATTTCTTAAGGGTTTCGTTTAATTTTTGAAGTGATTATCTAATTTGAATAAAAAATAAATATAGTATTTCTTAATTTGTTGTTTAAGACAGTCTCATTTCACGTGTTCAACCTAAAGTAAGTCATAATTTTGTGTTGGGTATCATAACATTATTAAGCATAATTAAATAAAGAGTAAGCGACTTTTTCCCACCCAAGGTTTGCCTTAATGACACTTTCCTACAAAAAAAGTTTTAAAATACCAATTTGCTATACAAAGTTTATATTCTGATCAATTGCTGACCGATTTCGGCATCATTACAACCACACAACACCACCATTCTCTTCCTCGACAAAAAACTCTCAAACCTTGCTCCCGTTGACCACGTCAATCATCAACAATTGAGCGATTTGTGGAACACGCAACCGCCTCTTCGAAGTCAGATTTCGACCAACTTGACTACCAAAAGACTCATTAACATCTCCCTCATCTAAACCCTCATTAGTCTAAACCGAGTTTGCTCTCCGTTCACCTCTGAATCGGAAAATATATTATGTGTAATAAACAGAATATAAATTTTGAGTAATAAATTGGTATTTTAAAATTTTTTAAATGAGAAAATGTCATTAAGGCAAACCTTTGGATAGGAAAAAGTCGTTTACTTTTAAATAAAATTATAAAGAGGTGCACGCTTAAGCCCCTATTTTAGGTACAACAAAATTAAATATAACACTCACCACTGCCCTCTCTACTTCATCGACTTATCTCTTTATTGGGCGACCTTTTAATTTAGGGGCCATTCTATTTTTTGCATAATTCGGTATGGTAAGACAAAATGTTCCTTTTGTTCTATAGAGGGGGACAAACGATGAAAATTAAGCATAACAAGTAATAATTAAATACTAATTACACTTTTAATTAACTGTAATCAACGGTCCCGATCAAGATAATTAATAGCTTTATCCAGTGCAATGAATTTGGACAGAAAGATTGCCGGCTCAGTGGATTTAATTTAATTAATAAACACTTTATAATTAATTTCTAACTAATTTATGCTGGAAAGCTTTTAACATTGCATTGATTGAAGCTATATTAGACAATAACCATTTGTGACTAAGACTAAACATATTAATTTAACTTTGTAATTGATTTGTGAGCGGAAGGACATTTTGTAACACAAATTCTTAATTATTAATAATATAATTTACACCATGATTGAATTTTGAGAGATAAAAGAACAATCTAGAGAAGTAATAATTAATTGTAAATAGCGATTATATCAGGTTGAGATCAAATTACCTCATATCTCAATGGAGAGAATATATATACGATTAATCTATTAGGTGGATGTATTGTCCATTTTATAAGAATAAGACCTCCCCAATGTGTTTTCAACGTAGGATTTGTTACATTCTCACTAATATGATTTTGATGTAAGATTCGTTATATTCTCCTAATACCCTTCCCTCACCCAGAGAGAGAGAGAGAGAGTGTGGGTGTGTGTGTGTGTGTAACGGCCTCAGCCATTATCACTAACTAAGTATTGTTCCACCCCTTAAGGGATTTTCTTCGTCTCCCACACCACTCGAACCCAATACCAAGAGGCTATAGTCAATTGGGAGTATGGTGTGTACCATTAGGCTAGTGCTTCCCAATTGACTATAGCCTCTTGGTTTTGTGTTCAAGTGATGTGGGAGGTGTAGAAAATCCTTTAAGGTGGGGGGATTAGTACCTAGTTAGTAGTATCGGTCGAGGCTGTTACAGAAAGAGAGATAGAGAGAGAGAGCTTCTCTATAGTCATAATGTTGGGACCAACTAAATTTATTAGTATGAGGAGGTTATAACTTAATAGAGTTGTAGTTACAAGAATTATTGTTTTGATTAAAAAATTGTTGTTTTGATTTCTTATTTTAAAATTCATGTTTTAGTGGTATTAGGATTTCAATTCATTATTTTAGTAGCATTATGATAGTACAAAAATGGATATCAAGGAGCCATTACAAAATTGAGTGATCAATTTTGACAACTTCATTACACTAATCACATGGATATTAATGTCTTCCTCAATCATCCAAATGAGCAACAAATCTTGTATGTTTTAACTTAAGAATAAATCATTACTAGAATTAGACAAGAAAAGCAAGGAGATAATCCTGAGAATGATAGTATGGAAAAACCAAAAGTTTCGTGTCAAGAAGCTCTAAACATGCTTGAAAGAGCAACAAATCTTATATGCTATAACTTAAGAATAAATCATTACTAGAATTAGACAAGAAAATGAAGGAGATAATCCTAAGGATGATAGTACGAAAAACCAAAAGTTTCGTGCCAAGAAACTCTAAACATGCTTGAGAGCTATAAATATTTAGTTTCAACAAGAAGATGTCCATGCTGACAACTTATTACGTATCCGCAAGATAAAAGATGTGGTAACAACTCTAAAACATAAATCATTGTCTCAAACAACTTTATATAAATATTTTATTTCATTTTAAATCTTTAATATAACATGACAAATATTTTTTGTAATATACATATAATTATTACTATATAGAGACAAGTTTCTTAAGACGATACCTAAAAAAATTATAACTTATTACAGTGTAAAATTTATTCTTATTTATAATTAACTTATATATATATAATTTTTAAATGGAGTAACATTACATTCTCAATTATAGGAAATAATGATAAATTATATGAGTTAAAAGATGCGATGTCGCGGCATCAATTATCACATCTTTTATAAATATAAACATGAGATTCTAAATATATTTAAAATTCATTTAAAACCCACGCGCTGTAAAAGAGAGTGAAAGTGACAGAAAACCCAACAGATTGGAGCGTCAAGACGCAAGCAAGACTCACTTACCAGAGATAACAGAAATTCAGAAAATCAAAAAGTCACCACGGTGGCTTCCCCTCAACCCGACCAAAAGTAATGGACATCATGCAAGCCCCAGGCGCTCTTCAAGACTAAAATTTTCACGCACTAATATATACCAGAAACCTAAAAAACTACCTCCCAATGTTTTCTTGGGTGGTCTAGAATTTCACTTATTCAAATTATTATTCATCTATCATCATTTGGATAAGTTTTTTAATTTCCACTTATATAATTACTAATTCTACACTTTGATATCAATTTCAAATTTTAAAATAAAGCTTAAATTCTTCTAAAAATCTTTGTAAATTTGAACCATTTTTGAGTTGTCCTTTATTTATTATTTTTTCCTTAACTCTATTTATTAATTATACGCCGATATTAATTTTAATCTAATTTTATCTATATATTTCAACTTCACACAAATGCCATTTATAACATTGCATTTTGTTGTACATCAAATCTTAGAGCACAGATTTGCGTCACGTATTAAGACATTTAGATTAACTTTATCTATTAGTTGATTTTTTACTCTAGTTTAGGGATTTGAAAATTAGACCTCATTAAAAGCTTTTAATAGCAGTCACTATATTTAGAAAAAAAAAAAACACAAAAATCAATATAAAAACAGTGGATGTAGAATTTGCATGAAACCTACAAACCACTTAAAAAAATTTATTGGTTGTTTTGTGTTGTGGTTTGTGCTCTTCACTCACTCATAATCCGTTCGTTAATCTAACATTATTCGTTCATTGATTCAGCATCAAATCTACGGGTTTCACATACAAACTCCTAGGTAAATTCACCTTGAATCCTATATACTTTTCGTTGGTGTAAATCGCTACATTAACACATTTCTTACTTACAACGGAAAATTGAATCATACAACTTTTGATTATTTAAAAAAAAGAATTATCTAATTTTAGAGAGTGTTGCCACTCGCCTTGAAGGAGAGTGAGTGGAGCAGAAACATTTCCTCTACAAAAATGCCAACAAAAAACAGTTTTAGTTAACTTGTAAACCCAGTACAGTAAACCCTGGTTGACTAGTTACTAACCACAGTTAACTTGTCTGGTTAACGACTACATTATTTTACTTTTAAGAAGACCCAATAATCTCGCGAGAATTAAAAAATATATATATCGCGATACAGAAAGCAACACTTTTGCATGAATAAAAAAAACAAATAGAATTAATAAATAGATATTTTAATAAAAATAAAATAAAATAGATAGGTTCCTTAAAGATCTTTGTTGTTTTGCTGGCTTCTGAAGATACACAGAGTTTCTTCAGATCCGAAGAAAAAGGTAAAAATAAAAATAAAAAATAAAAAAAAGCAACAAAAGCAGAACCAGAAAAAAAGCAGTACAACTACAATTAATTACTACAGCACTTAATAACTGTGATTAGCACTAATCCAAGTTTATATCTTGTTGAATTTTCGTTTTCTCTGTTAAAAAGGGTATTGCTTTTGGACTCTTGCATGATCCGAAAAGGTCCTTTCTTGTGAGTGTGAGTGTTGTTGTTGTGTGCGCTCCTTCTATCTGCTTCTGTGTCGGCCATATACTAATTCTTGATTGAATCTTTGAACAACGCCAACCAAAAGATTCATCTTCAAAAGGGATTTTTGTTAACTGATTTTGAGGAGATTTTCAAGGCCGTGATTTGTGTTTAGTTAGTTACTGATATATAAGTGAGTCAGTCACAAATTGTGGGTAGATCTTTGATTTTGTCTTCAATTTTGTAGCCCTGTTTGGTTGGTTCAGCAAAAAGATTTTTTTTCTTTAACTTTGTGAAGCCAGAACTCACTTACTGAAGTTTCAAAGAAGAATTAAAAGATATATGAAGGTTTATTGAAGGTTCTTTTGGTTGGCAATGTTGAGAGTATATGGAATTACAACTTTCATCTCTGGATACTGGTTTTGGTGTATTATAGTATATTTGCATCTTTGGGCTGTTTCACTTTCTGCGGAGATATGGCATAAAGATTCAAAAAAAAATTTATAAGGTAAGAATAACATGAATTTACTTCATTGATTTGAACCCATAACTGGTTTTTTTAATCGAGTCCCTAAAATGTCTAATTTGGTAACCTATCTGGTTTGTGCAGTGTTCATCAAGAGAGATAAAAGAAGGGATTTTTTAATATATGCAGCAGTGGTGGAGATGATTACTTTTATGGAGTCAAAAGAGAAGATAAAAGAGGTTGACAAGTGCTTAGACTCTCAGTTATGGCACGCCTGTGCTGGAGGCATGGTGCAAATGCCCCCGCTGAACTCGAAAGTCTTTTACTTTCCTCAAGGGCATGCAGAGCACGCCTGTGGGCCGGTTGATTTCAGGAGCTGCAAAAGAATTCCACCTTATGTACTCTGTAGAGTCTCAGCTATCAAATTCATGGCTGATCCTGAAACTGATGAGGTATATGCAAAAATTAAGTTGATTCCAGTTAGTAATAATGAACCTGATTTTGATGATGATGGAATTGTTGGAATTCATAACACTGAAACACAAGACAAACCTGCATCATTTGCGAAGACCTTGACCCAGTCAGATGCTAATAACGGTGGAGGGTTTTCTGTTCCAAGGTATTGTGCCGAGACAATCTTTCCCAGACTAGATTACTCTGCCGATCCCCCTGTACAAACCATTCTAGCTAAGGATGTTCATGGTGAAACATGGAAATTTAGGCATATTTATAGAGGGACACCTAGGAGGCATTTGTTGACAACGGGGTGGAGTACTTTTGTGAATCATAAGAAGCTTGTTGCGGGAGATTCAATTGTGTTTTTGAGGGCGGAGAATGGGGATCTTTGCGTTGGAATTCGCCGTGCAAAGAGAGGAATTGGAGGTGGACCGGAGGTGTCTTCTGGGTGGAATGGGAACTGTGTTGCGCCTTATGGGGGGTTTTCGGCGTTTTTGAGGGAGGATGATAATAAGTTAATGAGAAATGGTAATGGAAATATTAATGGATCGAATTCAAATAACGGGAATAATTTGATGGGGAAGGGGAAAGTGAGGCCTGAATCTGTTATTGAAGCTGCAACGCTTGCTGCCAGTAGGCAGCCTTTCGAGGCTGTGTACTACCCTCGAGCCAGTACACCGGAGTTTTGTGTGAAGGCCTCAATGGTGAAAGCAGCATTGCAGATCCGCTGGTGTTCTGGAATGAGGTTTAAGATGGCCTTCGAAACGGAGGATTCTTCACGAATAAGTTGGTTTATGGGAACTATATCTTCTGTTCAGGTTTCTGATACACTTTATTGGCCTGATTCACCTTGGAGGCTTCTCCAGGTAAAGTCATCTCTCTTGATCAGCAATTCCGCATAAAATTAGGCATAAAATAGATACTATGGAATTTCGGATATGCTTGTCAAATTCTTTTGTCATTCTTGTTATTAGTCTTTACAAATATTTTCTGGTTCCACTGATACTTTTGAATTCCAAATACTCTGCTAACAGTATGATTTACTATGGGTAGGTAATTAAATTTTATTTTCACTTCTGATCTTCTTTGCTGAGTTCCATCTGTTCATTTGAACATTTTTATTATAATTATGCTTTATTGCTTCAACTTTTAGCTGTTTTCAGTGATGCATTCTTGTATCCTTGCTTTGTGATTCACTGAAAGTTGCTATTTTTTTTTTCCTTCTTTGCTGTGTTATTTCCCGATTATTCATGATGCACTAGCATTGATTCACACTGAGCTTTTTGAATATGAATGTGGACTTAAGACGGATTTGCTGACTGAAGTTGTCAGGAAAACCAGTCTTTCGCCTTTTTAAGCAACATGTGGTATAGCATTTAATGAATGTCATTATATTTGGGTCTTGTCTAGGCAAGATTCATGATGCCATTCCAATATAACTTTCTATTTCAACTGTTGACTGAAAGGTATGATTTGTTCAATCGGATTAGGTTACTAATTGTATACGTAAGAACTTTCTGGCTTTTCTCCAGATCCCATCAAATATTTCTGAAGATGTGTTCACATTTTGTTTTCTTGGTTGACATTTTTCAAATTGGTATATAGTTTTGATAAATCCCGTATCTGGAAGATTTTCTTCTCTTTCTTCTCTTTTTAGTAGATTCATTCCTTCAATAGCAAATTTTGTTTCTTAATTTCTTTTCTGGATTTTTTGTTACTGTTTTTTGACAATGTGTTCTAATTTGTTGAAGTTCATGTGGTGCAGGTTAATTGGGACGAGCCTGATTTGCTCCAAAATGTGAAGCGTGTCAGTCCGTGGCTGGTGGAATTGGTATCAAACATGCCCGCTATCCATCTAACCCCCTTCTCACCACCAAGGAAGAAGTCGAGACTACCACAACACCCAGATTTCCCCCTTGATGGCCAACTGCCAATGCCGACATTTTCTGGCAACCTCCTTGGGCCCCACAGCCCCTTTGGGTGTCTACCCGATAACACTCCTGCTGGCATGCAGGGAGCCAGGCATGCTCACTATGGTCTATCCATAACGGATCTCCACCTCAATAAACTGCAGTCAAATCTGTTTACAGCTGGTTTCCCACCGCTTGATCGTGCTGCTGCAACCACGAGAGCCTCCAATAGCCCAATCATCCAGAAGCCTAGCATGAGTGAGAACGTTTCTTGCTTGCTAACCATGGCACATTCTACCCAGACTTCAAAAAGAACTGATAATGTAAAGACACCCCAACTTGTACTCTTTGGCCAACCCATACTAACGGAGCAGCAAATGTCTCTCAGCTGCTCTGGTGATTCAGTTTCACTGGTTCTTACTGGAAATAGTTCATCGGAAGGAAATTTAGATAAGATGGCAAATTTTTCCGATGGTTCTGGATCTGCAATTCATCAACAAGGACTACCCGAGCGCACATTCTGTGAAGGGTTCCACTGGTATAAAGATAATCGCCAAGAATCCGAACCCAACTTGGAGACCAGTCACTGTAAAGTGTTCATGGAATCAGAGGATGTAGGTCGCACTCTTGACCTCTCGTTACTCAGGTCTTATGATGAATTGTACAGAAAGCTTGCTGACATGTTTGGTATAGAAAATTCAGATACACTTAGCCATGTACTCTACCGAGATGTTACAGGTGCTGTCAAGCATATTGGAGATGAACCATTCAGGTAGCGATTCTTTTGCCTTTCTTTTTGAAATGACGTATGTCCCCGGAAAATGTTTTGTTTTGATTAGTTTGTTTTTGTTGTTGCAGTGACTTCATGAAAACAGCTAGGAGGTTGACAATACTAATGGATTCAAGCAGTGACAATGTAGGAGTATAGAGTAAAGGAATAAATTATGGTTTCAATTGTACAGCTGGTTGATTGAATCTTTTGTTCCCTGCTGACTTTTTTCTTTTTTGCTTCTTCAAGTTATGAGAAACTGCTCTGATCCATTTTTTGGACGTTCAAGCTAAATCCTCCATGACACTCTTGTTTCTTTTAATTTCTCTGAAGTAATAGTTGGCTTCTGAAACTTCCCTTAATTGTCATATGGTTCACTCAATTTTTTTTTGTTTTCCTTCTGCAGGCAAAGCCTGTCTATACTATAGATGTTTCTAGGATATGGCCTATGTACTAAAAGTATCTTCCAAGTAACACCAACCTTTTCTTCTGTAACTTGGATTCAAGAAAGTGAAAAAGCTAATCTAAATTCTTATTGTCTATCACTTCAAAAACTGAAAGAAATATCATATAATCAGAACATAAATGGCTGAGCATATGTCAAGTCATTTTCAATCCTATCATTTTTTTCCAAATCTATGTTGTTTGAGAATGAGAAAAATGTTACTAACTCAAACCACACACAAAAATTTAAAAAAAAAAGGTAATTAATTCAATGTCACCAGCCAAAATCCTTGACGAATCTGTAACGATTAAGTTGAATAAAATCCATTGAAATCTCTGTCAAATGGTCATTGTCAATGAGAAAAATTAATTAGTTGGATAATTAATTTAAATTTGACTAATTAGCTGTTTGGTAAGTTGTTTAAGTATAAATTGTTTTTGACACGACAACAACAGAAACAGAAATAGATTCTCAGAGATTTCATCAACAGGGATTCTCTTCTCTTCTCAACCAAACCTGAAGGCGCAAGGATTTAATTTAATTTAATTAAGGTTAAGCATCGGGATTGTCAAAAAGACAAAGTCATTCAAAGATTAGAAGACAACACATTCTGTAAGTTAAAGAAGGCGCACGTGGGAAGTGTTGGAAGGAGAGGGACCCAACATCAGTTAACGTTAATAATAATTAATAAATGGATTCACGTGTGGCCAACGTCACCTTCATTTTGCTAGAGTTGCGCCGTTTCGATGACACCGCTGTTTTCTTACCCCTTTCTACTTTGACTTCGCTTTTCCCGGAAAATCTTTTTCATCGATTTAAGTAAGTAATTGGAGGATGGAATGGAACATTCATAATTTCAAAAAAGAAAATTGGAAAGTAAATTTACAGTCACCGACAAACAACTCAAGCATCATCCAATCCATGCTCTTCAACCTTTTACATTATTGGATTAATTCCATTGTTTTTTTCTGGAATAATATTTTTACAGCCCAAATGGGTCAAAGCACAGAAGGAGAGAAGAGGGGACAAAACCTTTTTTTTTTCCAAATGGCTTAGTTTTCAGTAGTTCCCTGTTTCCACTAAATATGCCATGGATTCTACCCAGAAACATAAACAAGTAAATCAAAACAGCGGCTTAATTATTATTATTATTATTATTATTAAATAGAACAAAGGACGGGGTGGGTGTTAATTAATTAATTAGTTGGGTTAGCGTTTAGATTTAGTTTTAAAATTACGTGAAGCAAGAAACACACAAAAAGGTTAAATATAATATAAGTAGTTGTAATGTTGAAAGATCCAAGTCACGGGAAACGGGGCAAGCTCCATGCAACAACTACGTCACCAACATTCAATTCCTTTGCCTTCTTTGTCTCCTCTTTTTGACTTTTCTTTTAAACTCTCCTTCATTTTCATGTCTGCTCCAGTCCCAACTCATATACCTCCATCGCTTCCTTCTTCTCTGTAATTAATCTCATTTAATACGTACGGTAATGGTTTTAGTCTTATCTGGGTAGTTTTTTTTACATTATTTTCTGTGAGTCAAATTAAGATATGTTTTCAAATTTTAGAGTTTTGGTCAAATCACCATATGATATATAGTGGTCTATGGAGAATTAAGACCATGTGTATAACTAAATTGAACTAGTTTTTGTTGAGGGATATTTTCTCATGTTCTTTAAGAAGTTTTGGTTCAAGGTTAACGTATTAAATGAGCTAGTAAAATGAATTGGTCTACAGCAATCTGTTTCTCTTGTTTTCACTTACTTCGCAATGAAAAGAAAATTCATTAGGTTACTTGCATTCAGGGATGATCATGGTCATGGTAAAGGGTAGAACTGGAACTGACCCACACGGGATCGGTTTCAGTTCTAAATTTGGTGAAACTAGTCCTATGCGTGTCTGGTTTTAGTTCCATCACTTCAGAAACGGGGTCTGAAACCCAAAACTAGAACATAAACAAATGTTCAGTACACAGGGTGAAACCCATAAATATCTGAGATGTATTTGTAATTTTTATAAACTATTGGGATGTATTTATATTTTAAGAGTATATTTGTTATTTTCTAAACTATATGTGCTTATAACAAATGTTTCAATTCCAAGTTCAAAGAATATTCTACAGATTTCGATTTCTTAGAATTGGATCGATATCCGAACCCACTCATCCCTACTTGCATTAATGAATGAAGTTTCATTTCATTATCATATATATGTATATTGTTATATTGAACGACATTTAACCACAAATCTATCGGAAAAGGAAAATTCTTCCGTCTTAGTTTCAGAAACTTCCAATGTTACTCCCATTTTTTTCTAATTCAAACCTGAAAACTATAGGTGTTTCGGAAACCTACAGGGGAACTGTTACTTTCACAAAAGATTAGGGTAAAAAATGTATAATATGAACTCCTCTCTCTTCATTCGACTAACATCTACATCTACATCCAACCATGTGCATCTTCCCCCTTTATTATTTTATATTAAACTCAGAAAATATTTCAAAACTATCTTGAGTGATTAGAGAAAAAGAAAAAAAAACAACAAAGAATAAGAAATCTGAAGAAGGCAAAGTCGTCAGGGATGATCAGGAAGCGTCTGGTAGACGTAAGATCATTATCAGGGACCCACTTTTTTGTCAAAATTTTCTTAATTACGGAGTCGTAATCAAACCTTCACGCTCGAATCTAAAATTAAAGTCTCCTCCTTAAGTAACGACAGAGATTTTTGTGATGGGGACGACGTGGCAAATGTATGGCCGCCACGGTTGTTGGTGGTGGCAATTGAATTACGTAAACGTACTATTACAGATGGGCAACGCCAAGAGAAGACCGACATCAAACTGACACGTAAAGTGTGATGCGAAAGTGACGTGTCGGTGGTGTAAGTTGAAGAGATGATGAGAGAGATGACTTGATCTTGTTTGTTTGTTGTTTCGTGTACCCTTTAAAATGCTGTCCCATTGTGGGCCTGGCCTTGTGATGGGGGCTCCAGAATTAAAGCCACAAAGGCCAGGATGGACCATAAACTGTCGGCCCTCGCTTATGCTAATACTTAGTCGTCCACACTACCTTCAGTTATTTCAAGAAATTCGAGCTTAATTTTTTTATGGAGAAATTTCATTCGTGGCTTATAATATTATATTTGTTGGGTATTTAATGGACTTTGGATATTAGTTAAGGTGTGTGTAAATTGATCCGGACACCTGGTCAAGAAAAACGATTATTATTATTATTTTTTTAAATTTGATTACTAAAATTTTACAATTAATTTTAGAGACTAAACAAAGAAGACCGGAAGAAGTTTATTTATTTTAAGTGTGATGATAGGTAAGTTTGTGGGTAAATGGGATGAACAATTAACAATATGAATTATGAAGAGGTTAAATTAGAAATCAAAGTTAAAGTTGAAGAAGAGAACCACAACAGGAACTATCATTTTAAATTTGTCAAAATTGTAGACGGAGTCTAACTGAACCTTATTTTCAGTTTATTGGTTTTGGGCCCGAGCCCATCTCGCACATGGCAATCCAATAGTTTTATATACTAAGGACCCCAATACCAAAAAATGAAACCATCAAACAAATATATACGTATATAATATCAGTTTGCTTATAAAAATCTCTATAAATAGCTTGTTTGTATTGCATAGCTTATATTTTTCTTAATACTCCTTTAATAGTTGTTTTATTTTATCTCATGTACAATTACTTCATTATACTTTAAGTAGAAGAATTTCCCAAGATTATAAAGCATGGTGTTAGGATCACACATCGAGCGATCACACCCATAGAGTGTGGTACTTAAGCTTAGGAGTTCTCCTATCTATGAGGCCGGTCTTTTGCATTGGGCTCTCCTTTGGGTTTGAGTTTTAACAAAGGGTTTAGGACTTTGTAATTTGTATAATGCTATACATACAAAGTTGAATTCTCGACTTTATACCCCAAATTATGATGTGGTAGCAAATTTGTAATTTATGGTGCTCATTCTGATAGCGTGATGGATAGATGTTGATGTAGAAAATTACACCAACCAAAGAGATCTGATTGACCTTGTTGAAATTGGAATGGGTGTGTGCACGATTAAGAATAATCGGCAGTGAGCAATTGAACATGCAATATATTAAAGAACAGAAAGAAATTTTAAAGTGGTTCGACCTAAAGTTGATTGCCTATGTCCACTGCTTTTTTATTGAAAGAATTTTTCCCAACCCCTTTCTTTAAGAAAGTTAGGGTATTTATATTAATGTGATTTCTAAGGTAAGCCCACCAAATTCGGGATTATAAATTCAAAAGGAAAGATATCTCAAGATTTGGGGGATTAGGCGATCAGATTGGATTTGAATTTGAATTTACCCTGACATTCTCGGGGATAAGGCTTATCCTAATGTTGACTACGTTTTATGGCTGGCTTTGAGTTTGTCGAGCTCATCCATTTTGTCAGACTTTGACTAGAAATGAGCTTCATCTGGGACGGGCAAACATTTCACCGACCTCATTGATTTTCCAAGCACACTTAAATCGAGTTCATCCTCGACCTTCTGACTTCTACGCTTATACCAACTTTGTGGACTCACGGTGAAAAACCCTGCACAACATCTACCCCCCCCCCCCCCCCCCCCCCCCCCCCCCCCCACCACCCGCCCTCCTTCGCCACACTCATCCGCACACTCCGCCT
>WYDK02118172.1:298922-313944 GCA_009867345.2 Toxicodendron radicans
AATCAATTCTAATCAATCAATCAATTCTAATAACTGAATTAATTAATCAACTCTAATCAATTATAAAAAATTTGTGATCAAACTTCAAAGTAAAAAATAAATAAATAAAATGTCAACCCGACCAGGTTGACCAGACCCGTGAACAGTAACCCAACAGGGTTGTCCGGGTTATACCCCTGGGTCGACTGGTTACTCCCTAGTAACCCAGCCTAACCCTCTTTTTAACCCTAGGCCAGGCCAACCCAACCCTACACCCTTGACTGGGCCAGTCTCAAATTTCCACCTCTACTCGCGATCCGATATGGTCATTCCCGATTGGGGCCAAGTACTCCGACGTTTAGGTCCCTTGTGCTGAGTATAACTTTTCGAAGCACCAGGCCACCACAAAGAAAATCATTTTTCTTGACTTTGTTGTCAAATAATTTCTTCATTCTTTGCTGGTAAGAGGCGAGGCTAAGTTGTGTTGTAGTACGGTGACCTTTTATTAGATCTAGGCCCAGTCATATAAGCATCTCGTTATATGTGTCTATTTGCAACAAACCAACACCAACCTCTATTGGGATCATGGTTTCGCAGCCGTATGCCAACGAGAAGGGAGTTTCACCTGTGAAAGTTCGCGAGGTGGTGCGATAGGACCAGAGCACCTCAAAGAGGTCCTCAAGTCAGTTTCCCTTAGAGACATCGAGCTTTGTCTTAAGAGTTTGCTTGATGATCTTGTTGATAGCTTCGACTTGTCCGTTGCCATGAGGTCGTGCGACGGAAGCAAACTTGTTCTGGATCCCTAGGTCGTTGCAGAACTTCCTGAAGTCGTTGTTGTCGAACAATTTGCCATTGTCAGATATTATAGAGTTAGGAATCCTGAATCGTTAAACGATGTTCCTATAGACAAAGTACTTGATTTTATTCATGGTAATCGTAGCCAGGGGCTCAGCTTCGGCCCACTTCATGAAGTAGTCGACTGCAACCACAACATACTTCACTCCTCATTTCCCTAATGGCATGGGGCAAATTAGGTCGATCCTTCAAATAGCAAACGGCCAGGGGCTTGACATCGTTGTAGGCTGCTGGTGAACCGTTCACATTTGTCACACTTTCTGACGAAGCCAGTTGAGTCGGACAGAATTGTGGGCTAGAAGTACCCCTTCTTGATGATCTTGTTCGCCATTGATTCACCTGCGGAGTGGTTAACGTAGATGCCTTCGTGAATCTCACGAATCATGTACTATGTTTCCTCATCGTTCATGCATCGCATTAGCGGATTCTCGAATCCCTTTCTGTATAGGGTTTCTCCGATCAAAGTGAAGCGACAAGCCCTAGTTGGCAGAGCTCGACAGCTCGTGCCTCCCCCTTACCATGGGGGACTATCCCCTCTCTTAGGTAAGCGAGGATTTGAGTCATCCAATTCTTCTGGAGGTCGACATGCATCACCACTTCTGATTCCAGCGATGAGGCAAACTTGGCCAGAGCGTCGGCTAAAGAGTTTTACCTCGTGAAATCTGGATGATTGCGAAGGCTTTGAATGTAGCGAGCTCTGTCTTGGCTTTCTTCAGGTAGGCGATCATTCTGTCCCCTTTCGCTTGGTAGTCACCAACGATTTTATTTATGATTAGTTGGGAATCACTGTGGATTTTTATCGATTCAGCGCCCATCTCTTTAGCAAGGCGCGGGCCGTCGAAAATAGCCTCATACTCGACCTCGTTATTTGTTGTTTTGATTCCGAACCTAAAGGCCGCATATAGGCGGCTGCCTTTTGGACTGATCAATAGTAAACCTGCCCCAACCTGCTTGGTGGTTGAAGATTCATTGACAAACATTTCCCAAGTCAAAGAGTCTATGAGCTTCTGGTGGACTTCGTTTGATTTGCTTGTCCTAGGTTCGGTCTGGTAGCTTTCCTTTTCTTCGTGTTGTAGGGACGTGAACTCTGAAATGAAGTTCGCAAAGACCTACCCCTTTATTAAAGTTTGGGGCTGGTAGTGGATAACGAACTGACTCAATTCGACAGCCTACTGCATCATTCTTCTTGAGGCGTCGGGCCTCTGTAGGATTTGCCCCATAGGATAGTCGGTTAGCACGTTGATCGTGTGAGCGTAAAAGTACGACCGTAATCTTCTGGATGCGATGATAAGTGCTAAGATCAAGTGCTCCATTTCTAGATAGCGGGTTTCAGCTTCTACTAGTCTTTTGTTGATGTAGTAGATCGGCCACTGAACCCGGCTTTCTTCATGAACAAGGGCTGCACTGATCATGCTGGGTGAGACAAAAAGATACAACAGCAGGGCTTCTTGGCCAATTGGTTTGGGCAGGAGCGGAGGGTTTCTAAGGTAGTCTTTAAGATCTTGGAAAGCTTGCTTGCACTCTGCAGTCTAAACGAACTGCTTATTACCTTTTAAAGTGTTGAAAAATGGGAGGCACCAATCTGTTGATCGTGAGATGAAGTGGCTAAGAGTCGCGATCCTTCTGGTCAAACATTATACTTGTTGTAGGCTCGCAGGGCTTTACATGTTAAGCAGAGCATGAATCTTTTTTGGGTTTATCTCGATTCTTCGCTGGTTCACCATGAAGCTGAGGAACTTCCCGAATGCAACCCCAAAAGCGCACTTAAGGGGATTTAGCTTCATCTTGTACCGTTGGAGGACATTGAAAGCTTCAAACAGGTGTTGGATATGATCTGCAGCGGCTTTGGAATTGACGAGCATATTATCTACATAGACCTCCATCGAATTCCCGATCAAGTCCACGAACATGCGGTTGACGAGTCGTTGATAGGTTGCTCCTGCGTTTTTTAGGTCAAATGGCATCACTGTGTAGCAACATAGGCCACAATCACTGACAAAAGGTCGTGTGCTCTTCGTCAGGAGTACGCATGACGATCTGGTTGTAGCCAAAATAAGCGTCCATGAAGCTGAGCAATTCATTCCCCAATGTGCCATCGACGAGTTGGTCTATTAGGAGCAACAAAAAATGGTCTTTAGGACATATCTTGTTCTGGTCGCTGAAATCTACACACGTCTTCCATTTTCCATTGGGCTTGCGAACTAATATCAGGTTCGCTATCCATTGCGGGTAGCGGGATTCCCAGATGAAATCGATTGAGAGCAACTTATCGACTTTAGATTTTAGGGCCAAGTATTTTTTCGCAACAATGGATCTTTTATTTTGGCGAATATGCTGGTGGACCGGATCGATGTTTAGACGATGACATATGATACTATGGTCGATTTCTACCATGTCAGCATGTGTCCATGTGAACACATCTTGGCTTTTACGGAGGAATTCGATCAGAGGCCTAACGATCTTTTCCTTGAGACTACTTTCGATCTTTAGCTTTCGAGTCAGCTTGTCGTCATCGATCTGAACTTCGACCAATTGTTCGATTGGGCCACTTGTTGGCAAATCTTCCAAAAATTTTGGATCGATGGTGTTGTTCGCGGGGCCTGGATGATGCTTTGTTACTTCGATGGCCATGGTGACATTTGTCTTTAACTCATTTGCCAATCGAATATCATTGTTGTAGCAGAGTCGCGACTCCTCTTGCTATCCATACATTTCGTCCACACCGTCAAGGGTGGGGAATTTCATCTTCATATGGTAGAAGACGTGACCGCTTTCAATGCTCTCAAGAGTGGTCGTCCTAGTATCACGTTTATAGACGCCGAATAATCCACGACTAGGAAGTTTACGGTCTCGGTTGTCGAAGGGATGCTCCCAACGGTCATTGGAAGGGTAATCATGTCCTTTGGCATCAGAGAATCCCCTGTGAACCCGAACAGTGGCTCGTGGATTGGTTTCAAGTCATTGTTTTTCAATTTGATTCCTACGAAGCAATCGTAGAAGAAAACATTCACAGTACTTCTATTGTTGCTAAGTACCCGGTGAACCTTCTTATTTTCCACTCGTGCTATTACGACTAGAGCGTCTGCGTGGGGGTGGTGAAGACGAACTACATCTTGTTCTATAAAACTGATCTCCTCGCATCGCCTTGGAAATTTGGCGGGGCGTCTTTCTGTTTGGAAAATGGTGGGCAGAGCCTGTTTGGCTTCTCACGCATAGCGATCTTGGCATTGTCTGGAACTTCCTGTGAAATGTGGTCCCCCATAGATCATGAAAAACTCACCCCCCCTCGGACTAGGGGAGGTCATAAGGGGGTTTTCTTTCCAGTCTTCGTTTTTCTGACGACGATCGGTGTTATCGATGAAATTCTTCAGGTGCCCCTTCTGGATGAGGTTTTCTATGACATTTTGTGGGGAGTGACATTTGTCAGTGTAATGCCTTACATCCCTATGGTAACAACAATATTTTTTGTCATCTCTGTTCGTTTTGTCCCCCTTTAGGGGCAGAGGTGTCGGTAGGAGCCCGACTTTCAACACTTTACCAATCACCATGTTCAGTGGAATGAATTTACACTGTAGTGGTGCTTTGGGTCTCGTTGGTTCAAAGTGAGGCTTCTCCCTTCAATCGTTATTTTTTCGTTGGTCGTTTCGACTATTTTCTTTGAGGTCGAAATGAACATTAGTCTTTTCTCAGAATTCTCTTCGTGGAGGTGCGTTAGAGCTGGCCCCTTGGTCGCTGCGAGGCAAAACAGTGACCAAGTTTTCTATCCTTAGGAACTTCTCCGCGAGTTCGTAAAATCTCGGGATTGGGATGTTTTCTTCCTTCTGAAGTTTGTTCTAGAATTCTATCTGAAGTCGCACACCTGTCATTATCAAGGTGCAAATAGCTTCCTTTGGCGCGTTAGTAACCTTGCGAAGTTTGGTATGGAATCATTCTAAATAAGACTTCAATGATTGACCCTTCTCCTGTCGGATGTTGCTTAAATAGCTCGAGGGGATGGAAAATTGCCTGTTCGCTTGGAACTGACGCAAGAATAGTGAACACATACAGCTCCATGAGTCGATTATGCCGACTGGTAGCGATCTAAACCATCTTTTGGCCGACGAAGCCAAAGTGACTGTCAAACATCGGCACTTAGCCAAGTTCGATACCCGGTGGAGTTCCATGAGATCATTGAAGATGAACAAGTGATCATGTGGATCGTTGTTGCCATGGAACGCCTTCATATCGAACATCCGAAAACAGTTTGGCAACGGAACTGCCAAGATGTAATGCTCACACCAAGGTACGTAAATTATATATTACATTCTCATACCCTTAGTAATATTCCTTTGGAATTGCCTTAAAAGAATTTGTAGAAATTCTAGTTAAATTTTCACTATGGATAAAAGGGTCTTTTCACATGGAATTAGAAGAAAAAGTGGAGAATGAAATGAAACTATACAAGGTGAAGAATATGTTGAAAGTGAGGGCATTTAGGTAAATGAACAAGTGGCAAAGTTGTAAATTTCACCAAATGCAAGGGTAAAATGGGAAACTATATGTATAAATAAATATATATATAGCATTTCTACGACAAAGTAGCAATTAGTTAGGAAACTTGTGGACTTTTTATTCCTTAGTGTTCCTAAGGTAATAATCTAGGATTTTGTTGTGTGTTTAATGTTTTAATGTGTGAATTCTCATGTTTTTAATATGTTATAGATTGAAGAAAAGGAAGGAGAGATTCAAAGGAGATTTGTAGCTAAAAGCGTTCCTAATCAAGGTAAGTAAATCATATGTGAATTTGGTTCATATATAGAATTGAATTTTGTTGGAAACTTAATTGTTTATGTTACATGTTTAAGGTGAGAAAGTGTTAAATATTGAGAAATTGGTTAATGAAGAATTATGAATATATGTTGATATCTTTATGGAGTGTATGATTATGTAGAAGTAATTGATGGAAAGTTGAAATTATATTGGCTTGGTGAGATGTGAATTGGGCCAAGAGTATTTGTAGTCTTTATTGCATTTTTATTGATTATATGTTGTTATTTCCATGGGTATTGTGATGAAATGATGAGAATTTGGGATGTTGATGAAGTGTTGAAATTCGGCCAAGAGTAGTAAGATTGGGCCATTATGTAATAGTTGGTTTGGTTGATGAGAAATTATTGAATATTGATTGTATGATTGTGTTTATGATATCGGGAAAGTAGAATTGAATGAGAATATTTCAGAAAGAATATTGTTAGCAAATAAGTGTGTTTATGCATTAATATGTAAGTTGAGTTTGTTTTATATATATTGACGAGAAATGATTTGAATTGGCATAAACATTGAATGCTAAGTATAATGAATGGATAAGAAATATAAGAATATGATCGTTTGCATTTTGATGTTGGTATGGGTAATGTAGTGCCCATTCTTGTGCATATTATGCCATAATGAAAATGTGTTAATTATAGCTTAGAAAAGTGTTGGTTGGTTTGAGTATATGGATTTGAGATATGGCATTTATATTTGATAAAAGAGTAGTAAAATGCAGATATAATTGATGATATGCCATATTAGTTTGTCATATTTATATGGTTAAAAATAGAAAGAAGAATATAGAAATGGTTTAGTCATGCATAAATATTGCATATCATGCACATCATGCATGTAAGCCTAATTTTTATAGAAATTGAATTTCTAATGAGAATAAAAGAAAATAAAAGAAAAGAAAGAATGCATATTGCATGTGTATTAATACATGAGCAAAATAGTTAAAGAACTAAAGAATTTATAACATTCTAATCATTTATAAATATTATTAAGAATGTAAAGAGAATGTTGTTGCGATAGGGAACCAGTGAGCGTCGCTACGTTAGTTGAGTGACGACCTAGAGAAAGAAATGCCTACATGCATGCTACCTTAAGTGAGCGGCACCAGAGAAAGAAAGAAAGTTGTACAGTTCACTAGAGTGCATGTGGATGATAACTGTACCTAGAAAGAATTTAGAATTGCTCACATGGCCAAGGCTCCGAATCCATGTCTCAACATAATCCGATCGGCAAGAGAATAGAAAGAATAGAAAGAAACAGAACAGAAAGAAAGAATAGAAAAGAAAAAGAAAAGAAAATTTATTTACCTTTTCTCATGTATTTTATTAAGTGCATTGATAGAATTTCATATACCATCATACATGCATTGATAGAGAGTTTATATGTATGCATGTATACTAAGTATCATGTACATTATGTACGTTGAGAAATAGTTGAGTTATAAGAAATGTAGTAAGGAGAATAGAAAAGGAAAAGAATTAGTTAACGGAGATAGGAAAGTAGTGTAGAATGATTTATTTACTAAGCAATTAGTGCTCACTCTGTTACTTTTAATGTTTTTTGCAAGTAATAGGTGATGTGCGATCGGACAGGAAGTCGACAGGAGAGGGAGCTTACTAGGGCCACTGTTGAGATACTTTATTTTGGATATGTACATATCTTTTTTGAGAAAAGTTTATGTGTATATATATATATATGTGTGTGTGTGTGTGTGTAATATATATGTAAATATGTTATGTGTTATATTACAAATAAGAAATAAATTTTCCGCTCACATACGTTTTAAGGCATAAATATATTCCATATATGGTGAAGCTTATTAATAATATAAGTAACTTATATTATATTTTAATATACTTTCCCTTAAGAATACCTAGCTAGAGAGAGCATTACACCAGACTTCTACGGAAAAAGGGGGAAGACTCCGAGCCATTATTCTCATCGTTGCCACGAGCTCGTAGGTCATCAATGGCCAGTTGCAACTTTTTGAATCGGCTGAAGATGTGGTTGTGGATTCGAACTTTCAGCCATTTTAGACTATTGTAGCTCTGTTCTTCGATCCAACAAGTATTGTCGGAGATCGTAAGTCAGGATGTTGCTTAGTCTGCGTGGCCACCTTTGTTTGTTGCCTCATGGCTCTGCACGGGTGCAATTCATTGGTGAGTTCACTTCTTCCTAGGGAGGGGCGGGAGTAAGCTAGCGGTTCTCGGTTCGCGGTCGCTACTCGTTCTCCTCCTATTCGCCGTCGCGTGTTACCCCTAGGCCGGTGGGAATGGTGATTCTCCGATCCGTTGGTTGGATTGGACCTTCGACCCCCAAGTGCAAACTGGTTTTGGGTACCATGATTACCAGATCGCGCTCTCGTTTGATTGTTCCCAATGCAGGGTTTCTTGGGGACTGGGCCCTACACTACACCCATCTGATCGAGGATTAGTGGATCTGGTCCCTAGTCAATTTTGTCCAAACGTTGAGTGATCGTCTAGAGAGTGTGGTCCAGTCTATCCATGTATCGCAACAGTGTCGGGTCCAGGCTCGGGACCACTGTAGTAGATACATCAAATGTCGGCCCGACGAGGTCGTGGTTGCCATTCATTTTGCTGCCTTCTGCAGCTTCTACCGTCTGGGCCACAGGATTCTTTTTTCTTGCTTCCTTCGCTACTTTTGGTGCCATTTGCTTTGATTGAACGGATTAAGATTACAAACTGGTGATGTGATGGTCACAATCGGGAATGGATTCAGCCCTCCTTCTAGCGTCAAATTGTTGATCCCTAAAATCACACCAACAAACAAGTTATAGTTAGGTCGTTACGATCTGAGCGAGTTTTGATTGATTACTAGTTAGGGCGATCTGATTCCTTAGTTTGTTAGATTAAGACTTAAAAAATAAATTGCAGAAGTGATTTTATAGTGGTTCGAAGGCTGGTTAGCGAACTACTATATCCATTATGATTTGTATTAATTATTGATGTTACAAACTAGATCGTTGCGATCTATTTATCCGAACAGGATAACTCTACAGAGAGAAAACTATTCGGAGCCTTTTGTCAATTTTCTTGTGAGATAACTGATATCAGAGCTTCTGGCCCCCAAAAATGTTGAGAGAATTCTTCTATTTATAGGGAGTAAGTACGGGTCCCACCAGACAAGTGTAAGTCATTAGAGAGTTTAAAGTGAATGAAAGACAACTGGTTGCTAGATTACAATAGAACTTGATGATGTCATGAACAAACATATGGCATGACCTGGCTGGTCGCATGAGGTCATCAACAGACACAACAGATTTTACTCCATAACATAAATCCTAATTGAAGAGGAGAGAGAGAGCTGTCGTTTACAATGAACAACGTTTATATTTCATCCTTAAGATTTAGGGTTTAAGGTATGCTTCTTATTAATATTGCATTGCTGTTTTATTGGTTTCCATGAACGTATCATATGCGTGTCGTTTGGCTATGTAACTTGGCCACTATGTTTGACTTTGAAACCTTTTCCAAACTTACGTTAAGCTTTGCTGCCACGTTGTCATCATCTCACATGGTGCCCATGAGTTCTTATTTACACACACAGGCCAGCTGTTTAAACTTTAAAATTTCTATTTTCATTAAAAAGATGAGTTAAATACAAATATTAATTCAACCTTCAAAATTATTTGCTTAGGTGGCCACCAGGAAAATTAATTCTCACAGTAATTACGTGTCCCGCTTCCCTGTTAAACTGCAATGGCACTGCAAGTCGGCAAGGTTTTTAATTTTTTGTTGAAGTTTTTAAAAGTAAACGTGGTCATTCTCATTCTACAAGAGACGTCTTGGAATCAATTGATCAGCCGACAATTTCGATTACTTCTATGTCAAAGTTTTTGATGGCTGATTGCAATTTCATTTTTCTAACAAAAATACAAAGTAGAAATTTTCTACTTAATTCGAGAAGGTTTAACGGAAAATTAATTCATTTTTATTATGAAATTGCTATATGTATTACAGCTGCCAAAATATATTTCATAGAAAATATTATAATATCGCCTTTATCCACTCTTATATATATATTTCAAATGGTATAACGAACATTGTAATGTGTACGGTTTTACTTCATATTTTCTGATTTTTAAAATTAATTAAATAAGTGATCATCCATTCATATACATAAAGAACCTTATTTAAAGACCCTTAATTGAAACATTTCTGATACCTTAAAGATATATGATTAGAGGACTTACATGATTGCATGATCAAATATTATATTATTAATCCACAATTTACAAAACCAAACTTTAGTGTAGTAAATTCCTTTACACACTTAAATAATAATTTATACTTTTAATGATCTTTTACTCCAAAACGTCATACATATTAATAATGCCAAACTCATAGAGACTAAAGGAAAGAAAAAGACAATATCCAAATATCGGGGAACACCACGCAATCTCCCCTCTATAAATTGTCCATTACTTTTCTTCACATGCTACTCGTTTCTCCACAGTCCACACTCTTCCCCCGTCCGCATGAAAATTCTTAGCATATATACTTAATATTTACCAGAACTCAAACATTAAAAATACCAAGATGGTATTCAATATAACCGCCATTAAAACTTCATCAAATGGAGCTTGGCAAGGCGACAATCCCCTAGATTTTGCCTTTCCATTGTTAATAGTTCAAACAACTTTAATCCTCCTGGTTAGCCGTTTTCTCGCTTTCCTTCTCAAACCCCTTCGCCAACCCAAAGTCATTGCCGAAATAGTTGTACGTAATTGTAATTGGCTTTGAATAATGTATAAAAGTGCTAAAAAAAAAAATGTTATTGTTGTTCATTTTATTTTTAATAATATTTGTGATAAAATTTTGTTTTATTGTTCAGGGTGGAATTTTGCTGGGGCCATCGGCTTTTGGGCGAAACAAAGATTATTTGCATCGTATATTCCCGAAATGGAGCACTCCGATACTCGAATCAGTGGCGAGTATCGGTCTTCTCTTCTTTCTGTTTCTGGTTGGCCTTGAACTTGATCTGAACTCGATTCGGAGGACTGGTAAAAGAGCCTTTGGGATTGCTCTTGCCGGTATCTCGCTCCCTTTCGTTTGTGGAATCGGGGTAGCTTTTGTCCTCCGAAACTCAATTGATGGACTTAAAGAAGTCGGTTACGGCCAGTTCCTGGTGTTCATGGGCGTGGCTCTCTCCATCACGGCGTTTCCTGTTCTCGCTCGCATTTTGGCAGAGCTCAAACTACTCACAACCCAAGTGGGCGAGACAGCCATGGCGGCCGCCGCATTCAACGATGTCGCTGCATGGATCTTTTTAGCACTCGCCGTTGCCCTCGCCGGTGACGCTGACGGTGGAGAAAAGAAAAGCCCGTTAATAGCCATATGGGTACTCCTTTCAGGCCTAGCTTTTGTTATCTTCATGTTTGTAGCAATACGACCCGTAATGAAATGGGTTGCTCGTCGGTGCTCACCGGAACGCGATGTCGTCGATGAAGCTTACATATGTTTAACCTTAGCCGGAGTAATGGTATCTGGATTCATGACAGACCTTATCGGAATCCATTCAATATTTGGTGCTTTCGTTTTTGGATTAATCATTCCTAAAGGAGGGGATTTTGCGGAGAGATTGATAGAGAGGATTGAAGATTTTGTGTCGGGTTTGCTTCTTCCACTTTACTTTGCGTCGAGTGGATTAAAGACAGACGTGGCCACGATTCGTGGCGCGAAGTCGTGGGGACTGTTGGGGCTCGTTATAACAACCGCGTGTGCCGGCAAGATTGTGGGAACTTTCGCGGTGGCCATGATGTTTAGGATACCAGCAAGGGAATCCATCACGCTTGGTGTGTTGATGAACACTAAAGGATTGGTGGAACTCATTGTTCTCAACATTGGCAAGGAGAAGAAGGTCAGTTTTGCACAGTTTAATTTTTTAATATCATTCACTTAACGTATCATCTTTATGGGTTTATTTATTTTTATGTAAATATATTAAAATCTAACATAATTAATTTATTATGAAATAAAAAGGAGAGAAATTTACTCAAAAAAATTAGTTTAATCTTGTATCTTTATTGTGAATGATAGATTCCGTTTTAGCACTCTTCTCTTCCACTTTAGTTTTCCTTTGACTTTACATTGCATAGCATTAGTATGAGCTCTTTCTCAGCAACTTCATAGGTGGGCTAACCACCTGGGGTGTTCACCGATAGGGACTTTTGAATATATTATTCTAAGAGATTTCGAGTTTGATTTTCTTACTAATAAAAATATCTAGTCCAAGGACACAGGAAATTGTAACCCAGTTTAATGTGTTTCATGTTTTCCACAAGTACCAAGTCCAACCTTGTTCATCTCTAAAGATTTGTGACGTGTCCCAATAAAGGACACATAGAAAAGTCATCAGGTTTCGGCCATCAACTTTGTTTTTTATTGAATATTTCAAAGTGGCTAGGCTCTTATACTTTCATAGGACTCATCATTGGCTTAGCTGAGACCTCAACAATTCAGCACCATCGTGATCCTTCCTACAAACTACTGCTTGTTACACAGATAATAAATAAATATATAAGAATGATTTGAAAATGATTTTGCAGATTCACATTATCATTAAAAAGAGTCAACAGGTTGAATAAAATTCATGAATTAATTACAATACTAATGAAATTTTGTCGTCTTCTCAACAGGTGCTCAACGATGAGTGCTTTGCGATTCTAGTCCTAATGGCACTCTTCACCACCTTCATTACAACACCAACAGTAATGGCCATCTACAAACCTGCTCGCCGCGCCTCCGCTCTTACTCACCGCAAGTTACGTGATTTATCCAACGCCAGTGACTCAAACTCCAAGGACGGGCTCAGAGTCCTCGCTTGCTTTCACGGCCCCGGAAATGTATCCTCGCTCATTACCCTTGTCGAGGCAACCAGAAGCACCAATAAACAGCTTAAACTCTTCATCATGCACCTTGTTGAGCTCACTGAACGCTCTTCTTCAATCATCATGGTCCAACGGGCCCGGAAGAATGGCTTTCCGTTCATCAATCGGTTCCGCCGCGGCGAGTGGCATGACAGAGTTGCCGGGGCGTTTCAGGCCTATGGTCAACTGGGCCGAGTTTCTGTTAGGCCCACAACAGCCATCTCTCCATTGGCCACAATGCATGAAGATATCTGCCACGTGGCGGAGGATAAGAGGGTTACAATGATTATATTGCCTTTCCATAAACAATGGAGAGGAGAAGGTGATGAGTCAATGGAGAATATGGGCCACGGTTGGCGAGGAGTTAATCAAAGGGTGCTAAAGGACGCCCCTTGCTCCGTGGGATTGCTTGTGGACCGTGGATTCAGAAGTGGGTCCCAAACTCCAGGGTGTCAAAAGATTTGCATAATATTTTTTGGTGGGCCCGATGATCGCGAGGCTCTAGTGTTAGGTGGCATGATAGCTGAACACCCGGCAGTTAAAGTGACCGTTGTTAAGTTCATTGAGAAAGATGGTCTGGCCAGTGACGGCGTCGTTTTAAGGCCCGCACCAACCAGGTGTAGCGAACAGAATTACAGCTTCTCTACCGCCAAAATGAACCGAGAAAAAGAAAAGGCAAGCTCCCTCCTCTTAAATCTTTTAACCATAACTATAAAAAAGGATAAATTTTAGTTACTTTTGTTTGTTCATAGTCTTACAATGTATTCTTACTTTTGTTTTGGAACAAACGCAGGAGCTAGATGAAATTGCTGTGGGTGAATTTAAGAGTAAGTGGGATGGGGTGGCAGATTGCGTTGACAAGGTGACTAGGAACATTGTTGAGGGAGTATTAACAATAGGACGGAGCGGTGAATACGATCTTATAGTTGTCGGGAAAGGCAGATTTCCGTCGAATATGGTAGCGAAACTGGCGGACCGCCAAGCCGAGCATGCGGAGTTGGGGCCTATTGGAGACATTTTGGCGTCATCAGGGCAAGGCGTTTTGTCTTCTGCGCTTGTGGTTCAACAGCATGATATGGCGCATGCTGAAGAGACGCCGGTGACAAAGATAGGTCACTCTGACTACGTGAAGTTCAAGGGTGATTTGTCAGGTGCAGGAGAGATTTCAAATTCTGTGTGATTGCTGATTACTGGTACATGTAAATTGTATATGTGTATTTGTACCAGTGTATGTTTCCGAAATTTCAGATTATTTGTTAGTCTTATATGGTCGGTGGTGGACCGTCCTATCTCCAGAAGAAAATATAATAAGAAGTTGAATAGATCATGTATATTGGACCTTCAAGAGTCCATTTTTATCAGATAGTGGATTTTAAATTAAAGATTCAGTTTTATTATGTAGATATAGGGTCAATGAATCAAAGAAATTCAATGCTTATAGGTTCATAAACAAATATCATGAAAAGCAGATCAATTATTAGTGAGGATGAATAATCTCATTCAAAATTATATTAAACTTAGCCTTCTATTTTCAGTAGGGTCTACACATGTCATATAAATATATAATTGATGATAAAATTGTAACCAAGAAAAAGCATAGGATTAAAGATAAAAATAAAGTGGCAACTATCTCTTCACTAATGGCAAGACAAAATACAAGAAGGGTCTGATTAAGGACTGTATAAAATGTGGACTAAGATTGGGCTAGTAGTCTTGGTTTATAGCCCATGCTCCAAAACAAAATGAAAGTGGAACAAGATTGGGCAAGACTTCTTCGTTCATCATGCAAGTTCCAACCAGTGTTCCGAAAATTGGATTGGACCGGAACCGGCAGCCTCTCCGGTTTGGTTAAGGTTTCAGGGGGGTTTCTGTTATATTTCAAACATGTAGGGGCTAATGTGTATTTTTTAAATATTTCAAACCTTTGTACTAATCATTTTTTTGGGCATTTTTTGTAATATATTAAAATTTTAGGGACTAATTTACAAACTTTTGAAGATATTTTTGCAATATATTAAAATTTCATTGACTAATTTGTAGTTTTTTTTTTAATTGTTGCTGATGTCACCGATTAGACCGTGCGGTCCGATCAAACCGTGAACTTGGTCCTTGATCGAGTCAAGACTGGGTTTAGTTTTGTAAACATTGATTCCAACTTCCAATTTAAGTGGGAAAATAAATGAAGTGTCATTGCATAAAGAGCTACATTCCTTTCCTTGTTTCAAGTTCCCTCACAGAACAAATTGGGATTTTAAAGTGTGTGATATTATATAAACGGCAAACCAATTTGGGCCCGTTTATTTCATTCACTCAACTCAACTCTATCATATCCAATAAAAAAAATGCGTTTGTTTCATTATTCTATAAAATATCAATATCCTATTCTATTCAAACTATTTTTCCAAATTAAATTGTATTTTCCCTCCACTTTTTTGGCCCAAATTTTAAACTTATATAATAAAAGTTTCAAACCTTAACAAATACACCCCCAAC
>WYDK02118172.1:348996-359271 GCA_009867345.2 Toxicodendron radicans
AGAATTCTAGATAACTATGTGGGTTGATTTATGAAGGATGATGCTTTAGGTTTCTACTTGTTTGTTTAGATGACATTGGAGATTTTCAGGCTCTGCTAATTTTAAGTTTCAATTTGTAGGTCACAGTAATTGGTGCTGACAGTGAGGTTGAAGCAGCAAAGATTGCACGCTCAGTGGCATCTTCATCTCTTGTAAAAGCATGATATCTGAACTTAAAACTCCATTTGATGCTTCAACTTTGTTAGTCAATTAATTCTCAATGATGGTTGTCAGGCTGCTGTATATGGTAGAGATCCAAATTGGGGACGCATTGCATGTGCTGCAGGATATGCTGGGATTTCTTTTGACCTAAATAAGCTGCGGATATTGCTTGGGGATATTTTACTCATGGAGGGTGGGCAACCGCTTCCATTTGACAGGTAAAGTTTGATTTTTTTTATTATTTTGTCAAAATCTTGTAAAATTTCTGATATGTGTGACAGATTGTTGACCTCTTTTTCTGTCTGAAAACCATCCATTTCATGCACCTAATATTTCTGATTCACTATATGGAAGGAATCTCGTCCAATTTGTGGAGACAGACTCCATCAACATCTGATAGGTTTTTGAAAATTTTACAAAATTTAAAGATCTAGGTGCATCTCTGTGTGCATCTTTTAGATAGGCCTGGAGAGGAAAGGCCATATATATCTCTTTGTTAAATTTCAGTAGAACATTATTATATTTCCCAGAATATGAATTTTATCTTTTGATCTATATATCTCCCAAGTAACATGAGACTTTTTCAGGGCTGCGGCTAGCACCTATCTCAAGAAGGCTGGCGAGACCCATGGTACAATAACAATCCACATATCTGTCGGTAAGCTTCAAAATATTTGCCCATACATACGCTTATCATTCACTGCACGATAATAATATCAGAATATCTTCATATCTTGCATCTACAACTTTAAAGGCTACAGAGTTCCAAAGAAAATTATCTGCAGTGTATGTTAACATACCCTATACCGACGAGATATTTAGTTATTACTTGTGTATAAAGAGCTAATCAAGGTCCTGCATAGGCCTTGTCTTCCTGGTTTTGCTTCAGCTTGGCGTACTACATTCCTTTATGTGCACTCTGCTACAATTCTCGCACCTATAGTTGACTGTTATCTGTGGAGTCTTTAGCTTGCTATAAAAAAATGATATTGGTTTAATTTACCATCGCAGTATATAATTAAAAGAAGTGAAGATGATGTCAATTAACTGTAACATTTTTATGCTGTCACAATAACAACTACCATTAATGTCTATAATTATCAATAATATTAGATGTACAAATAAATTTATAATAAAAAAGTGAATATAAAAAATCAAACTCATTATATTCATCTCTTGCCATATTACTTTGTACAAAAACATTTTGTAAATTTTTTTATACTTGTAATATTATCCATAATTTATCTCTGTCCTTACTTTCCTTTGTTCCTACAGGTGATGGACCTGGAAACGGACAAGCGTGGGGCTGTGACCTAAGTTATGATTATGTCAAAATAAATGCAGAATACACGACATAGAAGACCTTTTTTTTTTCCTTCAACTTTTCCGATGTAGGAGATAGCATGTGATGGAATGAAGGACTGTTACAAACATTCCAAAAATGCCTAATTACCGTGTCATTGTTGGCATTATTTATGGACACATCATGTCCAATATGCTCTAGGAGGACCAGGACTATGCAACTTCCCTTAGTAAGAATTGTTTGGCGAACATGAATTCCATCAGGTTTGTTTTCTATTATGGATTCTATCGTAAATCAATCTTTCATTAAGCTGCAGTAAAACTCACAATCCCTAAGAGTAAACTACATGATCCCACCCGAGGTTTGGCGAAATCCCATGTTGGTACCCTTGGTTACATTTATTCCGGAAATCTATCCTTAAACTAACACCATTCACTTCAACTTAACAATAAAAGGGTAAAATAGACATTTAATAAAATTTGAATTCAAAATGCCAAATTATTATCTTAAACCTAATAAATTTCATAAATCAGCCCATAATGGTAATTTTTCTATTTTTTCTCCTCTCTTCCATTTCTTCCTCATTGTGCCTCCTCCCATTCCTCCCATTTCTCTTAACTCACCACCGTCGTTTTTCACCTAATTTCGGCATCATCAATCTCCCTCAGCACCACCAAAATACTCACCTCACTCCTCATCAAACCCATTGCCATCCGACCCTTGCCTGGCCATCGTTCGTTGACCACTTTCTCAATTGATTTTTGAGCGTCGTTTACTTTTTCGGTCGTTTCTTTCACCGGAAATTGATGATGTCACCACCAATCAACACATCGACCCTTCCTCTCCAAAATCCCTACCAATCTTGTTTCCGTTCGCTCACCCTTTGCCAACGATTGAAGCTCTTTGACCAGTCAATTACATCGTTTCTTGAGAAAGAGGAAGGGCCAAGTGGATTTGTGAATTGATTGTGGTGATTAGTTTTTTTGGGGATTTGTTGTTTGATTAGAGAGCTTTTGTGGATTGAAGGTTTTTGTAGATTTATGGATTTGTTGTTATGTATTTTGGATTTTGGATTTTTGTTTTTTTATTGAAATAGTGTGATTTTAGGTGGAGGCTGTTGGATTTGGAATGGGAAGGTTTGGCAGGCTGTAGTGTATGGTGGTTTGGGATGGGGTTGTACAGGAGGCGGAGATGTTGGAGGTGGTTCAGGTAAAGGTGGAGACTTTGGAATTGGGGGCATAGTTGGTGGTGTTCCTGTCGAATTCTCTGGAAAATGCACCTGAAAATTCAGCAACTTTGCGACTGCAGTTTTGTTTTTGCTCCTCTGTTTGGTCTGAAAAGTGCTACTGTCTTTGGGCTTTCTCTTTGGCTCTTAGTCTTTACGGAGCTGTATAACTTTATACAAATATTTTTGGTTGGTGCTAGTATAAGATTGCTATTTGTAATTAGTAAGTTCTGCGATGTTTGGATTTAGCTTCTTGGCCCACCAAAAAGGGGCTGGAGGTGGTACTGACGGTGGTGGTGAAGGAGGGGGAGGTGGAGTTGGTTGTTCTGGCCACGATTGGAGGCTATGGTGTTGGAGGAGAAGGTGATGGTGGTGGAGCTGGAGGTGAAGGGAAATTGTTATGTAATTTTTTAAGTATAGGAACATTTTTGGTTTTTTACACGTTTATTCAATTCTTTTTAATTAAATATTCAAAAATCAAAGGTTAAAGGACATTTAAGTAATTACAACCGTTACAACACTATTATATTTCAACGAACAATGACGCTGGTAGTTTAAGGGTGGGTGAATAGAAAAAATGCAACCAGAGGTATTAACTTAAGATTTCATCAAACATCAGGTGGGATCATGTAGTTTATTCTTAAGATTTTACTAAACATCGGGTGGGATCATATAGTTTACTCTTCGGATTTCGCCAAACATCAGGTGGGATCATGTAGTTTACTCCAATCCCTAAAGACAAAGGATGAAATACCCCCCAAAACAATCTAATTTAATTTTCGAAAGACTACCAACAAGCTTCTCTCCCGGGTCTGGAAGGACCAAAACCTAGTGGAAAATGCAGGTTGGCCTTAAAACTTCAATGCACGTGAATCAAGGCATTATCAATATTTCTATGTACAAAGGCAAATTCTAAACACTGCTGTTTACAGGAAACATCACACGACAAACAATTAAAAGTTTTTTATAGGTTCCACAAACCATCAGCACAACAGCAAACAGTAGCAACTTATGGAAGCAGACAGTCAGATATAAAAACCTTGTTACTTATTTATACACATGCGTATGAGAAACAGAAATGAAAATGGGCAGGGAGTTTAGGGTCATAATGCCTCTGCAACTGAGTAATGCATCTTGCTGAGCGATTGTTGGAGGAAAATGCTGCCACAGTAGGATTCGCGTCCACCGACATCAAAGTCTTTGAGGTCATCTGAAAGCTCAATTACTCTATCACGAATGTCCATTGATTTGAAACCCTTGTCAGTACTCCCTGCATTTTTACGGAATTGCTTCTTGTCTTTGCCGCTACCATGTGAAGAGTTGCCTCTCTGACCTTTCTTTCCATTTTTCTGTTTCTTTCTTTCGTCTTTCTTGAACTTCTGCTTCCTGCCCCTATTAACTGTGTGGGACACTATTGTTGGTGGAGGATCATACACATCAGGGGCCCACTTCACGGTCAGTTTCCTTGGTGATCCACCCTCTCTCTCGCGGCTGCCTTTCATAGCAGACACAAGCTTCAAAGGAGTCTGTATGAAGCAAATGCCGAGAAAAAGCCAAAATATAAAACCAAACTAACAAATGAACCACAATAGATAATGCTGACATGATTTCTTGGGAAGCATAATGAAGGCTAAACCAGTCTTAAGCCAGGACTTATCAACTTTACTATAAATGACAAAGGAGAGAAATTTCATGCTAAATTTTGCAGGCTCTAAAAATGATTGAAGCACACAACAATCAAGGTAGTTGTCTTAGAATAACTGAATTTTTCATGGCATAGGTGAAAAAAAACATCCTCTATCAATCAAAATCACAATCATCAGTTGTGACACAAGGCCGATATTACCATGAATCCTTTACAAAAGGACAGTCTTAAAACATTGTAATCATGAGCAAATAAATAAAAAGTATCTGGTGCGCTATGAATGTCACAATCACACAGTTCAGAGAGTTAGCTCGACACAACAGAAGAAAAACGAAACACAAGCATGCAACAGAATACCAAAAAAGAATCACACCACTGAGGATTAAAAATTCAATCAAAGCTCTCATTAAACAGGCAATAACCCTTTAAACACTAGCAGAAAATGCAAAGAAAACCTAATACAAAATTAGAAGGTTCCTTGTCTAAACAACAGCCATGCATGCCATCAGATCTGAAAAGACTACTCACAGGCAAAGATAGTGAGCGAGAGCAGGACGTGTGTGTAGACCCTTCAGAAAACATTTGCTGCAAGGCTATCTTAAGTTCTTCATCTTTATCTTTTTCATCAGAAGTAGCAGAATTCGAAAGCTTAACAGTAGGGGGAAAACTAAGGCACTTGTGCAAGATCTTCGGACTAGAATTAGCCTCATCCAGTTTCAGCTCTTCAAGTCCCTCCCCAACATCACCGATACCATCTCCGTCAGATGTATTCTCTTCACAAGAATCCTGAGTTTGCAAAGATCCACCAAGTTTGCCATCTAGGCTATTTACTAAATTGCTGGAAGAATCTGGTTTTTCCTCACCACACAAAAAACCGATGTCCATCGAAGACAAGGAACCAATAAGTTTGATACAGAACTGCAAATCAAATACAAAGCTCTCATGAAAATCATTGTCAAACAAAAACAGGATAAGCAAAAGAAATCACTAGTTTATTACAATACCAAAAAAGAAATCACACTATTGAGGACTGAAAATTCAATCAACAACACCATAAATTACTTGAAGTTCAATAGCAACATATGCTTATAATTAACACTCAAAGTATTGATAGCTCACAGTTCAATAAGCAAAATATAAGCCTATAAGAATCCATCAAAACGCTCAGTTACAATTAAAACGCAAATCCAATTAATTGCAAGTTGAAAAACGAAAAGCCATCACTCCACAACAGTCTACTTTGATCTAGATTCAATATAATACCCAGAGAATCACATGTGATAAATTACACAACATTCCATTAAACACCGTAATAGAAACAATCCAGGTATTAAGAAATGAATCAAAACTAACATTGATAGCCAAATAAAATTAAAACAAAAATGTACCTTAAATAACGTCAACGCCAACCAGACAAGTAACCTTTCTCAATCAAACTGATCGCAGACACCTCGTACGGACAACAGAATGAAGAAGAAACCAAAAGCAAAGCCGATAGATAATTAAAAAAGACAGAGAAGAACTACAACAAATAAAAGCTAATGTTAACTAAGGTTACCACGACGATCACTTTTTTCAAGATGTTTCAGACGATGAGAATACAATCCACTATTAAAACGTGACAAAGTAGGCACTAAAGGAAGCTTATTCGTTTCTGTGAGCTCCGAAGGCATTATGGAGATGCTCTTCGAAACCCTAACACACGAAAAACCCTAATTTTTGTAGCTTCCAGATCAATCAATCAATCACAGTAACGGATCGAAAAAGTTTATGGCGAAAATAACATAGAAGGAGAGAATCTATTTCTATTAAGGATGAATCAGTTGAATCGGCCGGTTAACTCAGTGAAGAGACAAGCCATTGACAGACAGGTAAGAATTGGAAATGAGAGAGAGGATTGAGGAATGGGGAGGAGAAAGGGATTAGATGGAGTTATATATGGGGCGGAATCTAGCGGGTCAATGGATCAAGTCAAGTGCGAGACATTGGGCGAATGGTGAGACGAAATCAGGGACGTACACGTATCCATCACCGTTTGTACTGATTTCTATTCCGACTCCAGATATTTTTGCTCAGTTACAGCTTTCTTGGGGCCCGGTTTAGTTTTATTTTGATTTAATTTTAGATATAAAAAAAAAAAATTGTTATATACGTGTTTAAAGGTGTCAATCCGACCCGACGGAGTGGGTCATGTTGACTTCGGTTGGATCTGAATTATTGTAATTGCTTCATTTACTCCCTCGGCAATTAAAGGATTTATATCTATTTTTTTAAATTAAATAATTCCATTTATAATTTAACAAAAATTCTTTATTTAACAACTTTTTATGGTTTGATATTACATCCATCGTTATAAAAAAGTTCTTTGTAAATTAAAATAGGTTAATATGTGATACTTTTTCATAAAACATTCATTTAGTAAATTTCAAGCACCTTCTTGCTTCCTACTTATAATTAATGTTTTTAATTTTTACATCCGGACCTGGCATCGATCCGGTTAAGGAATTGGTTTCAGGGTTGGGCGGTCCGACCAATTTGACCGACGATCGGACTGGTGATGTCATGCTGACGTAATAAAATTTTAAAACTCTAATAATTAAAAAAATTCAAAATAAAAAAATTCACCCAAATACAAAATCCAAATAACATTGTAACATAATAAAATAAGTCCAAAATTGAAATCCAAAGGATTTTAAAATTTTATTACGTCATGCTGACATTACCGCTCCAACATGTTGGATCAACGATTCGACACTGTTCCGCTGGTTCAACCTCGAGTCAATCCAATCCAATTATTATAATCGAGTTTATGATGTATCTAAACTAGATAAGGGTCCGGTTCTCGACTGGTCTGATTCGAATTTTAAAACGATGCTTATAATACAAATGAATTTCATTATTTTGAATGTTCTTAGAGCCTTCTTTTTTTTTTATTAATATTTCTTTATAAATTTATCTTTATTGTACTTTATATTATTTATAGATAAATAAATATATATTACAATATATTGAAACAACACAAAATTTGTGTTTCTAATATTCTTATTATGAACCTTAAGGACATGTCAAACATTATTTTAATAGTATTAAAAAATAGTTGTTAAGAAAATACAATTTTATCCTCAAGCTGACACGATATAACATCATGTCATCACCTAATCCATAAAAATATATGGTAAAATATATAGGATTAATATAATGTAAAATATTTATTTTTGATAAAAGACATAATGTTGACCCCACGTCTTATGCTGATTGAGCCGATCAACGGCTACAGGTACTCTACGACCGAAGCCTATAAAACGGTACAAAAGTACGCGTAACACCAAATCAGTTCAAATTAAAATTTAACATTCCCTCGCTTGCGCCAGCCACAACATACACACGCGCGCACAAGCACGCTCGCAACATCTTCAAACCAACTGGTGCCGACACTAACACTTCACCTCCTCAAATCTAACCACCACCAACCCAACCCAACACAACTCCTTTCTCCCCCAAAAATCCCACGAAACCGCCAAAATCTTGCCCCCAAACGCTAAATTATTTCATTTTATTCCAACCCTAAGTTTAAACTATGAAAAAGCCTCACATTTACAGCTCTTTAGATCGACCATGGCTTCTCCCACTGATTTCAGTCGCTGTTCTCTCTCTTATAATTATTCTCGCAGTATCTTTAAGTCACGGTAAATCTTCTCCAAGTTCAGAGTTCACGGCCTCTGACCAGATTTTAGGAGAGCAATTCAGGCAACAGGCATTGCCGAGACTTGCTTATTTGATATCGGGGACGAAAGGTGACGGTGCACGTGTGAAGCGGTTGTTGCAAGCGGTGTATCATCCGCTAAATTACTACGTATTGCATCTTGATCTGGAAGCTTTGGATAGCGAGAGGCTTGAGCTTGCAAAGTATGTGAAATCGGAGAATGCGATGAGAGGTTTCAAGAACGTGATGGTGATTGGTAAAGCTGATTTGGTTACTTATAAAGGCCCCACGATGATTGCTTCTACGCTTCATGCCGTAGCTATTTTGTTGAGGCAAGCTAAGGATTGGGACTGGTTTATTAATTTAAGTGCATCGGATTATCCTCTCATGCCCCAAGACGGTAATCATTTTTGTTGTTCTCTGTTTTCATGATTTTTTTTTGTATTGTTTGTTATTTATATATTTTGATATGTTAATAGCATTAAAGTAGAATTATGTGAAGGCTTATTTGGTTGAGTGGAGGTGATACTTAGTAATTGGGTATTTTTGTCATACAGGCATGTGCTTAGTATTGCATAGAAATAGAATAATGCTATTCTGTTCAAAATTATTTTATCCTTATTTGGTAATATACAAAATTAAGTGTTACTAATCAAATCTGAGCTACCTGGTTCATCTGCGTACTAGCTAATTGCTTGATGAGAAGTTAACTAAAATGAAACTGTTGGCTCCCTTTATTCTTAATCACCACCCCTTATTCTTAGATTTGATGGGCTATCAAAGAGTTTATAAAACAAGCGTGATTAAGAATACAGGGATCCAACAATTTTATTTTATTGAACTTGGTCGTTATGCTATTTACTAGTAAGCATATGAAGCAGACAACTCAGATTTGGTAGACTATTAAAGAGTTTATGAAGCAGGGGTGATGATTAAGAATAAAGGAAGCTAGCAATTTTATTTTATTGAACTTGGTCGTTATGCAATTCACTAGTAAGCTATGAAGCAGACAACTCAGATTTGATAGTCTATTAAAGAGTTTATGAAACAAGAGTGATGATTAAGAATAAAGGAAGCTAGCAATTTTATTTTATTGAACTGGTGACTGAGTAATTAGCTAGTAATCATACAAAGCAGACAGTTAAGATTTGATTAGGAACATTAAGTCTCTATATATCTAATACGTTTAATTTTGTTACATCAAATTCTAAAAAAACCCGAGTAGCATAATTTTTAGCCTTTTTAGACCCATTGGTGAATTTTTGAAGTATTTGTTGCATAAATGGTAGAAAGACAAAAGGAGTTTTTCTGAGCATATTGTAGATTGGGAGTTAAGTTAATAGTTGGAAAGAGGATGATAAAAATCCTAATTATACCAGCATAGCTAATTTAATATAAATCCTAATTGTACCACACATTTTTCTGTGTTGTCCTAGTAAAAGATGCTGAATTACACCTGGGATAGAGTGCAAGGTAGTTCCTTGACAAGTATAATGTCTTGCTTCTCTTCTTTTTACTTGCCTCAGTTTGGAGGAGGTCAACTCGTCCTACTTAGTTTTTTCATTTTGAGGGGGTGAGGAGGGGCATTGTAATTTAGTTAATATAAGTGTTTAGGATTGTAGTATTTAGCAGGTGTATATGATTACCAGTTGTGCTGACCTCTTATTTTGCTTTGGATTTCAGATATTTTGAACATTTTTTCATACTTGCCTAGGGACCTGAACTTCCTTGAACACTCAAGTAGCATTGGTTGGAAAGAGTGAGAATTAATACTTTTTGTTAAACATGTCTCTTTTGGTATCAAGTCGGTTGATTATCATTCATTCTGTTAAATGCTTATAGGTATCAGAGAGCAAGGCCCATCATCATAGATCCAGGCCTGTATCATTCAAAGAAATCTGGAGTTTTTTGGGCAAAAGAAAAAAGATCCATGCCTGCTTCTTTTAAGTTATTCATGGGTAATATTTTTACTTTAGCTTCGATTTTGAGTCTTATTAAATCTGGATTATCTCTCATTCTATGTGTAGTTTCCTATATCTGTTTGAAGAATTTGCAAGTTGGATTTATAAATTCTTATTGTAACTTGTAAATAGATTAAGTTATAGATATAAGTTGATATTGGGCTATCTAGGATCTCCAAAACTGCATTTAGTTAATGAATCCTGTTAGTATATTGTTAGGAATCTCACATTGAAAGG
>WYDK02118172.1:429400-439696 GCA_009867345.2 Toxicodendron radicans
TTTTGCTTGTTTATTGAAGCAATTCTTAGATTAAGTTTGTGTTGTTGATTTTAGGTGTTAGGAAGGGAGTCTCTGCGTTCTGAATCAATGGAGAAAAAGCATGAGCCCTGGAACAACAAACCTGGAGTTCATGGTACGCATGTCAATTCTTATTTGTTTGTTCAATGACACTTACGTTTGAAAAAACAAAAGAAAACATATCCTTGACACAACTTGAGTGTATTTAAATGATAATTCTGTTCCATGCAAGAGACTCTGTTGTGATAACTTGATGCCTATTATGCTGAAGATTGCTTAGCATTATCTGATTATTTGAAATTTCCAATATTTACCAAATCCTGAAGAGAGAGTTTGACTTGATTATTTGGACTCAAATTGTTGACATTATTATCTGTTTCAGTTAATAGCTAGGATTTTATTTCTTGAAATCATGTCTGAAACTGGTTTCCTGATCCAGCCCTACTTTTTTATCAGGTGATGCCTCTAAAAGTAGTGAAACTGAGAGTCAAGGCACACCAAACAAGGACTTGAGTTCCTTTTATCAGGAACAAAGAGTACAACCGTGTCATCTCAGTTCATCAATCTATTATGGTGGCCAAGACATCTATTCTCAGCCCCAGAATTCACAGGGCCCTGGAATTAACTCTATGGTGAGTACATATTAGCTGTTACACCATCCATAAATCATTGCACAAGGAAATCCATTTCTATTCAATTTCCTTTTTTCGGGTAAGTTTTATATACAGAATATTAGGCTCCGAATACTTTTCGTTAACAAAATAATCAAGTAGGAGAGAGAAGTCCAAATGCAGAGATGTAATTTCACCCTAAATGGGAGGTTTTAGGTATAGGTTCATCTGTAATGTTTGGTTGATTGAATGAAAAATGGCTATGTCCTTATTGAGAGTTTTTGAGGTGTACCATATTGAATCTGCTAAAATGATGTCATGTTGTTTTTATTTTAAAATTTTCAGTTAAAAAAAGATGGAGAAGATGATTCGGGGAGCGCTTCAAGAGGAAATTGGTGGCAAGGTATTGTACTATGATAATGTATTAAGTGTTTGAATGGTGTATCATTGATTTATTTGCACTGGACTGATGCCGTTGTTATGAATTAATTTTTGCAGGATCTCTCTATTATTAAGAGTTAACTTGCCAACGGTTACATACTTACCAAGAAGGTATCATACATCTGAGAAATTCACTACTCTGGATGCCTTGACTGTATGCCATCAACCTTTGTTGATTTAGTTTGGATTGCTTACTTTTGACTATATGCTTGCCTTCCAGCAGGTACATAAGAATATAGAGTTGCAGTTTAATCTACCTTATATTATTACATGGAAGATAGATAATAGCACTCAGATCGTTGCTGAGCTGGTCGCTATTGCTTCCTCCAGCTGTATAGCAACATTGCTTAATAGCCAGATAGTTATATGCACTTCTTTTACTGCCGATTTCCTGTTTTATTGTAAACGATGTGAACTTGGTGTTTTCAATGTAAAGGATGCTTGGTTTAGACTTCATTTACAAACTACTCCATGATAGTGGAATGGTGGGATCTTTAAATATAAGATTATATTAAGCATCTTTATCTGTTGTTGAACTCTCGTTTGGTTTCCTGATCTACGTTTATTGTCCAAGCTTTATATGGAATCTGTGTATACCTTCACTCCTATTGCATTCAATCCTTCTGAATACCAGCCATTTTGGTACTTTTACTCATCTTGGTTCTGTTGATAATAAATGATACTTTTTTTACTAATTTGAATGGCAATGCATGGTGTAATGTTGATCATATTGGAATCAAACACTTCAGTATTCTTGTTTACTTTTTGTTTCTGTTTTTACTAAGATTATGATCGCTGTCCAAAAATTTCTGAACATTCACATTTATCTCTAAGTTAGTTCAAACTTTCAGAATAAGATCCCTGAAAACTTCCAGAGTCCACACGTTATGTCTAAGGTATCCTGAAGATGCCACGCCCTATGAACAAGTGTTGAGTTGGGTGTGGACCAGCAAGCACAATATCTGGCAGTCCAGCCAACTAAAACAGTCTTTTTCTAATTCTTATCTGAGTCTAAGATCTCAATTCTCAGCTCGAGGTTATCCCTGTCTAGAACGTGACCCACCAATTAAACCAGTCTTTATCCTTATATTGATGGAACAGTGCTTTCAATGGTGGTCAAGTTTGATCGTTATGCAAGATAAATAGTCTTGAGGACAAAGATTCTTCAGCCACATTTTATCAAAGTTGATTCTGATTCTGATGTTACACCATGAGTATTGTCCATTCTGACACATCAACTTTCTAAAAGGTTATCCTGAGAAATTGGCTTCAGAATATCTCATTCATTTAAAAGTTTACTGCTTCAACTGGGTTTCTCAACTGGCGATCAAAGGGCCGGGGAATCCAAAAAATTCTTACGGGAAACTACAAGATTACTCAAACTTAATATATTTTATTATTCATATGATGACGATTACAAACTTTAAACCTTTATTGCCACAAAGACAAGTTAAAGCAACATAGTTGCTTCCAGCATTTAAGTACTTTTTAAGGCCCGATCCATGGCCTTCAGTTCTACTTGTTATCTCATCAAGGAAGTGTGTAAGCTGCAAAGCCAAAAAGTATGATATTAGAGATCAAGTGATAAGGCAAAAAACAAAAAAGACTTGATGAATTCTATATACTCACGTCCACACTTGTAACCCACTGGAAGATTTTCAAGGTTGCAGCGCTTGGGGATGGTGATAGCAATTTGGGGCTTAATTCCTGATGCCTTTGCAGTGTTAGAAAGCATAACAGCACACAGACAGCTTGGGTTCTGGCCTATTTTCTTCACCTCGGCGCAGCAACTGTCAGAAACCGGAGCTTTCTCATCTTGAGCTGCTGTTGCACAAGGAGCTAGCTTCATTGCCTCATTATCTGGAGATGACTTTCCGCATTCTCCTGCTGCATCAAGCCCATCAATGTTGAGTACAACTACAAGCAGTCCTAGAAGGCAGATGAATTTCACTGAAACCGCCATTGTGATTCACAAAAGCACAAATCCTCTACAAACTGCAATCCTAGAATGCAGAAGCCCTAGCCTAATAGAGAGTTTTTATACTAGTACATGAGCTCCAAGAGTGCATGCACTTATTGCCCACTAATTATAATGGAGCTTGCACTAGAATATTATAGTTGCAGCACTTCGCAAAATAAAAATAGGAAACGGCATTATGTAATACTTTTTCAGTCCAATCAAAGTTTGGTAACCGCATCTTCAGTCTCCAGAACTCCATTAACAACAACAAAATCAGGGGAAGTTCTCCAATAAAGTTAGCATTTTGTGGAAACGCGTTGCCTATTTGGAGCAAACTAGACGGCATATCTTTTAACTGGGTACCACTACTGATACTGAGGAGTGACCAAGCAGGCCAACTATGGAAAAAATTTCTTCCATCAATGTAAAGAATTATATGTTCCAAAACATCTGGAGCTGTGGATTTTTGCCTTAAGTGATGAGAACTGCTTCGAAATCAATTATCACTGGTCTAAAAGCATTTTTTACTAAAGGGAAACTCTCAGACAACCTCATTAGTACTTCAAACTCTTCCATGATCACCTCGCAAATTCACAATGAAAGCTATACAACATAATTAACAGTAGAACAAATAGTCCTGTTCGTGTCCAAACTCTTAAAGCATCATCTTGCAAATTAACCATCAAAATTGCAAGATGATCCAAGAACAGATTAAAATCCAAATTGTAACTTCAAAAACCAAAAATCGCCGTCACCAGGATCAAACCCGGGTGACAGACGGGAATACTCACCACTATACTACAACGACATTTTGATTAGTTAATTTAAAAAGCAAAAGAAAAATAATTCTCTACTTAGCGCAACACAACCCGAACAGAGTAGAAAGTAGATTTCTTCAATGGATATAAAGAAAGATGCGTCCACAGTGAGAGAAATTGTTGTTGCCGATTATTAAAATTGATCATATATTATTTATGGAGTAAACGACTTTTTTCCACCCAAATAATTGCTTAATGACACTTTTACACTCATAAATTTTTAAAATATCATTTTATTATCTAAATTTATATTCCGTTTTCGATTCCAACATCATTGCGACTCCATACTAGCACCATTCTCTTTCCCGATCATCACTTACAGAAACTACTCAAACCCTATTCCCGTCAATCCTACCAATCGCTTACAATAGAGCAATTAAGATTTGTATAGCCGCTCATTCAAAGTCAAATTTCTATCAATGTCAACCACTAAAATCCAATATTCCGCCACCAAAAAACTCATTGACCTCTCATCTTCAAAAGTTTCAACATGTTGATGATCTTCTTAATAAAGACCCATTTATTCAATTCTCTAATATTCTCACTAATGAAAAGCACCTTCCTTTTAATAAATAGTTCTTATGACTTATGAGATCATTTACTATCAAGTCCATATGTTGTTAGTCAAAAGTATCATATGCCTTGAGGGTTTTTATACTTACACAAGGGTGTTTTTAATATTTTCTTTAGAGGCTTTAAAATAATCACAAAGATATTAAAGGTATTTTTATTATCAATATATCAAGATGTCGTTGTAGTATAGTGGTAAGTATTCCCGCCTGTCACGCGGGTGACCCGGGTTCGATCCCCGGCAACGGCGTTTATTTTTCATTAATATCCTTTTTTTTTTATTTTGTAAATATATGCAAGTACTATTGGCCAACAAAGGGCATTTGGTCTAGTGGTATGATTCTCGCTTAGGGTGCGAGAGGTCCCGAGTTCAATTCTCGGAATGCCCCCAACTTTTTTAGTATTCTCTTCCTGTCCCCATGAAGTAACAACTAACTACTTTCACAAGCCTCTTGGTGTTGGTATCATATAAATTCCTGACAAGTTAAGCCCATGAAGTAACATAAAGTATTTAACTAATTAATATCCTGGTAATCCCATGAGGTAACAAAAGTATTCAATTAACTAATATCGTTAGAGACATATCCTTACAACAAGGTTTAAACTGTATGACCAACTTTCCCAACTCAAATATTATATATATATCTAATTATCTATTCCTATGAGATGCATACATAGAAGTACCTAATTCAACACATAACATCTAAACACATTGCCTTACAAGGCAATCTTGAGGGACTCTTCCTCCACACTTGTGTCTTGTGTTGGTGACCTTATAGCTCTTTTTATACACTCCAATGATTCTAATCCAGGTCGAGGTGATGTCGCTTCTCGAATACTATTTAAAATAGAGTTGGCTTCATCAATTGAGTTGCCACTTTCCTTTCCCGTGGTATCAATTGTAAGGTAATCTGTCAATACCTTTTTCACGCCCACACCGCGCTGGGGAACCTTGCTGCTAGTGCGAAATGGAGATCTTTCTCCCTTTGCTGGGCTAAGAAGTGGCGCCGGTGAAAAGCTTGGTGTTGTGTAAGCTGTTTTATATGGAGTACTTGCGAAAGGCACTGAGTATGGAATGGAAATGCTCTTCTGTGCAATTACACCAACTTTGGGCATCGAAGAGAGTGGATCTGAATGCTTGGTCAAGTCATCCACATAGAGCAAATCATCAATGCGTGCCACAATATTAAATGCTAAGCTCTCCAAAACTCTTGAGTAGCTCTCCAAAATGGACTTTCCAACATCCTAAATAACATGGTAATCGAATTAATTTAGTATTACATTGAAGTTAGAAAGGTTTTATTATGAACTAATCATTTGAAAATTATATACCTTGTTGTACTGAATTTTGCTCATATCTAAAGTTGTCTGGGGAAGACCAGGAAACCACTGCTTCAAGCAAAGCAGAAGGCTTTCTGCTCGATCTGCTAGCAATTCCCTCTTATCTGTATCAACAACCAATTCCTTGACCAATTCCCAAGATGACTTAGAAGTGGACCGGGTTGTGTTATTAACAGGTTTGGAGTTGGTTCTTTTGCGCCACACATAGATTGAGGCCTCTACTCGGTTGGCAATCTCTATAGCTTGATGTTCAGAGGACAAATCAAGGCATTCAAGCAGACATTCAGGAGAAAACTGATCTGATGAAATGTATCGATAAATAATATCTCCTAAGCTGGCTCTTCCATTCTGAAACCATAATGAAGATACAATTAATAGCCAGGTCTATATCAATCTCATAACACTAAATATATATGTGGCTGCTTTATACCTTCGGAAGAGATTCCAAATAAGATTCAGGGACTTCCATGTCAGCAAGAGTAATGCTGTTGATAGCCATGGCAGCTTTCAATATTTGGTTAGTGCAATCACGCTTGTGCTGCAACTGCTTTCTGGTAATTTCATGGAGACCACCAGGAGGGACTCGAGGCACAGGCAGCCACCACTTTTCCTCTTGACGCTGAAGAGCTCTACGGAAAGAGGCTGACCCATCAGCCTCCAGGGGTAGAATCCCCTGGTCAACATACCAGAACTCCGTATTTTCAAAACTATCTAATACTTCCTGCAAAAAAGATAAAATTCAGAAATGATCTACTTAAAGCTGGAGCGGGTTACAAAGTAATAAGTGTTGGTAATTCTTACAAGAAGCATGTTATCTAATTTGCGCAGAGCTGGAAGATTAACATAAAGATCTGATCGTGGTCTGCAAGTCATAACCTGTATCACAATAAGAAAAAACCAGTGAAAATAAGTTCAGGAAATCATTTATTTTTCTGACCTCTACACAGATGGTGTTTTTCTCCTTGTGCTGCATTTACACTGATTACATAAATAAGTTGTACTTTATTAAGAGGCAAATACGTATGGTGATTTAAACTTCCATAGGAATTGGATCAAAGCATTGAACCTCCAAATGCTGCATCCATTTTATCACCATTCGGATTAAAAGGGGGAAAAAGGAATCATTACAATAATTAGCGGTATAAAAAAAATTAGTTTACATGATTAAATGAAATGCCTCACTTTCAGTTTTCACCAACTTTTGAGATATTGAGAGCCAGTTTATTCATTCTGCTCAACAACTAAAAATGAATTTATACATAACTTTCACATTCGACCAAAAATTTGAATTCCTTGTTTGTTTAAGTTTAAATTTGGCCTAAAACTTGTGGTCAAATTGGCAAAGTATTCCACCATTCATTTCAAAATAAAAATTAAAAGAAAATCTATATACAATGAGATGGTTAACCACATGGAATATCAAATTATTAAAATTATAATTCCTTGAAAGAAAATCCTTTATAATCATACCTCAAGCTTGCTACCATCTGGAAATGTCTGCCAAGAGGGCATCAACTCAACAATGTGATCACTAACACTAAGAAGCCATTCCATCTCTCTTCGCCACATGGCTTTCTTCTCAAGAGCCAAAGGTTCTAACCTCCAAAGTTGCCCAAATAAGGTTGCTGCAAAATTGAGTAGAAGAAAGAGCAATAACCATCAAAGAATAGCCGATGGAAGAATTACATATGCAAAACAATGACCAAATACCTAGAAAAAAAGAAGTCAAAGCAAATTAATCAATCAACTTATAAAAGACAATTTTGTTAGTTAACGTACCACAAAGATTAGTAATGGCATTTGAAATAGCCAATGCAGTGCAAACCCCATTTCCAGAACCTGACATATCTTCTCCAAGCAGCAATTTCGCAAACCTTTCCTTCATCATCTCAATCTCTATAATCCCAACAAAAAAAATTCCAAACTCAAATTTGTCAAACACATTGTCACAAATTAACAGAGAGAGTGAGTAGATAAAAGAAAATGTATACCTGAAAGATTAGAGCCTTGTTTCTCCAGTTTTCTATCCTCCATAACTGGTTTCTTCTCATTCTCATTACCATTAACACTATTGCAATCTGGTGTCTGAGCTTTTTGTACAGGCCAATCTAATGTAGTTGGAGAAGATGACTCTTCTGAGCTACTGTGACTCTGCTCCTCGTGTCCTGTTGTCTCATATGTCAAAAAATCAGAACTTGAACTGCTCTCACGACCTTTCTCTTCAATCAATTTCCCAAACGTCTCTATTCTTCTCTCATTTTCACTAAACACTTGATGCTTAATCTCTTCATGGCCTTCATTCTCCTCTATCATATTCAAACCCTCCATTGCAGCTTTCCCAGGTGAAGAACAAAAAACAGTGTTGTTCACAACCATAACATCACACTCAAGCCTTTTCAGCCCAAACCCACTTGAGAATCTACCTGTGCAGTTCAAGTTCTTGAAAGACTTAGACACCCAGAAACCGAAATGAGAAAATGGGTTGGAGTTGTCAAAGCTTCCAGGCTTCAAAAATGGTACACAAAGCTTCAGCTGGTGGTCTTCTTGTTGTAGTAGAAGTTGTTGCTGTTGTTTTTGTTGTTGATGATTATCTTCTCTTTCTTCTTGGTGAGTGAAAGCGCTATCCATAAGGTTCCAAACCAATAACCATGTCTGGTTGCGGTTGCGGTATGGACGTATGGTAAAACAGAAAATACTGAGAGTTTGGTGGGTGTTACTTGTGAAAGGAGCCTTGTATTGCAATGTAATGTATGCTTAAATCATGAGTGATTGAAGGTAGTCATGATTACTGAAGCTTGCCTAAACACATGACATGAGAGAGACAAAAGAAGTGAAGAGCCTCTTCTTGTCCTTGGAATATTTTATCAAAGACTCCATTTTTCTTTCTTATTTTTAAGCAGAAAGAAGACAATAAAATACCTGATTCTTTCTCTTTCTAGCTTTGCTTAAACAAAGGCTCATTTTAGTTTTAAATCTTAATTATAATTAATAATATTAATAGTTTCAAAATTAAGAATAAAATATAGTCATGGGAGTCGTGTAAACGACGGATCTATCAACAATGTCTACAATTTATCCTTTCTCATGTTTTTAACTTCCCAAGATAAACTAGGTGTAGCTTTAATGACTAATATGCCCTTTAAGAAATTACCTAAATCTCCTTCATCTCAACTTGTTATTACAATAGCCTCATAGTTGGCTAGAACTGGTCACGTGTCCACTAAAGAGTACTTTAGTTATTCAAGATTAGCTTATAACTCTCTCTCACAATTTTAATATGACAGTTCGTAATTGATTAGGTAAAACTCATCTGATCAATTTATGAATTGATTAATTAGAAACTGTTATGTCGAGGTTGTGAAAAAAAGTTTGTAAAATTGTATTATGAATATAATATTGTTTATAGTTTTATGTTCCGAAAATGTTTTTAGGACAAAATCGAAAAATCAAAACACAATTTTACTTTCGAAAACATGTGTTTTTTTTTTTTGCCCTTTCAATGTATTTTATTTACTGTTTGGATGGAATAATTTTTTTTGTAAGAAATATGGGATAAATTTGTCAGTAAGCAACAGCCACAGGTTGAGGTTGATGATTACGAAGGGATTTTGTCTTAGGGGGCAACGAACAGGAATCCGAAGCTTGGCAGGATACTTTTGTAATTTCACTCAATGGAGTGGTCCAGTCGTTCAAAACAAGAATTAGGGTTTTAACTTTAAAGACAAGAGTGTTAATATAATTATAATGGTAATTAATTATCATTTGAAATTAACCAACTTGTGTTTAGTAAGATAGAAGACAAACCGATGAAGACGACTACGACTAAGTAAAGGATTAAGAGTGCAATGGAGGCATCAAAACAACAACAAACGAACTTCTAATCATTATCTTATAACTAACATTAAGGATGTAAATGAAAGTGACAGTGAAGTAGCAGTTGAGATCTCATAACAGTGATGTAATTAATTAAGATAATCTTTGCTGTTTTATAACTTTGGTTACAAGATTTGATGTTTTTAAGCTCCCTTAATTCCCAGATAATCATTTTGCCGGTTGTTCAAAGCTTAACGCAAAGGCTCCCTCGATTACCAAATCTGTTGGAGGCTGATTTTGACATATCATTTTTAAAAAACCCTAAAGAGGGAAACTGCAAAGACACTTCATCTTCAAGCTCTGTTTGGTTTACTAAAGTTACGGCATATAGCTTTTGTTCTATAAAAATTTGATTCATTCTTTATTAAAGAGTATTGAATTTTTTTTTTTTCATTTTTTGAATGCAAAAATTCAAATGGGAAATATTGAGATGAATGTGTTGATTGAGAGGTTCAAGAATCAATTCAAATGTTTTGGTTTTAAAATTTAGTTTTAAAGGTATAATGTAAAAAGTACTGCATTCCCTTTAATTTATACGTGAAAGAAGTGAATGTGAATGGGAGGAGAATGTTGTTTGAATTAATTTTATTTTCAAATTCAAACTTTCGTACTGCAAAATTATTGCTGCTTGAAGTAACCAAAATTAGTTCAATTTTGAATTCGT
>WYDK02118172.1:497518-511030 GCA_009867345.2 Toxicodendron radicans
AATTCATTTATTGGGAAGTTATCAAAATATTAAGTTACCCTTTAATATTTTACCAAATATAAGCATAAAATTAAATTTATTTATTTAAACTTAAGTACTTAACCCCTACAAATTGACCTCAGTCAATGACATTTATGAACTTTATTTGTAAATATAACTGAAAATCCATAGAAATTTAAAATAAAAAACAATTAAACATAAAACACTACTTGTTTGTTTTCGTTTCGTCTCCTTAGTCTCTTAAGGGATTTTTCTTTATAACAGAGGATACTTGGGTCAGATTACGCGTACTTTAACTAATTTTTCAAAATACCTCTTGGGTACCAGTTGATTATCGGGCTATCCAGGAGTTGGTTTGTTAGCGGATATTTGCCTAAAAAAGAGATAATAAAATTAGAAAAATTAATTAGACTTTAAGAAATTAAGAGAGAAATTCATGTGATTAAATATAATTTCTTGACGTGAAAGAGTAAACCAACAGTCACAAATGAACCGTTAAAAGGGAAACAAAAAAAGGAAAAATCCCATTAAAGTAATTATAACTACTTAATTACTTTTTAAGATAAAGTTTTGTTTTATTATTTTTATATTCCACCAATATGACATCGTTTTATCTCCGGCCACTACATATATTTTCTGACTCCGTACGTGTTTGTTACAGTATTTGAAAGGACACGTGGAGAGTTCTAAAAGTCTTGCGACCCTTTTAACAAAATAAAGATCTAGTCGGTGAAATATTATTTTAATTCTTCCTTAATTCTCTTAGCCGTTAGATTTCGAATGCTGTCCCCAGTGAGATGCGACAGAGCAGTTATCAGGTGAATCGCGAGATGCATAAATTGATGAGCCTTACTTGTTTATGGTCGTAACTCGATTGCATTTCTTGTCTAGTCAAACGTTTGGACGGTATCAGGACTAGGAAGCAAGGTAATATCATAGGTGGGGAGGTGTGGGATTTGATCATATAGTGCGGTGCCAATCATATCATTCATAGAGTGACCACAAAACCATGATCATAAACAAATAAATAATTCAACGCGGAGAGAAATATAAAAGAGAATAATTTGGGTTTTGCAGAGTGTAAAGTTGGCACGTTTTCTGATTTATTTTTATTTGGCGTGTGTTGCAGGCTATATTTATCATATTTTGGTCCTTTTTTTTATTTATTTTAAATAAAAAACACATATAGAATTGAAAAATACATTGCATGACATATAAGAAATCTTGTATTTTAATATAAAATTTTTCATTTTAGAAAATATTTACTTTAATTTTTTTTAACCCAGGTGTCCGGGTCAACCTTCGGAGGAGAGGCAGATAGAGTAAACGACTTTTTTCCACCCAAAGTTTATGTTTTGTTTACTACTCAGAATACACTTTTCGATTCAACGATCAAAAGAGAGCAAACTCGGTCCAGACTATTGGGACTTTTGAAAAGAGGATGTTTGGTGAGTCTTTTGCTAGTCAGAATTAGTCGGATTATGACTTGGGAAGGGCGGATGCCCGTTCCACAAATTGTTGGATTGTCGACGATTGGCCAGGTCGGTGGGATCAATGTTTGAGAGGTTTTGGTGAATAATGATCAGAGAAGAGAATGGTAGTGATCTGGGGCCGCAAAGATGTCAGAATCTATCGGTGATTGGGAAAAAGTCGTTTACTTGTGATAGATACTTAAATGTGGAATCGAACCTGAGACCATGTATCTATCCACGGAATTCCCAATTCGCCCTAACTATCTGAGTTATCCTCGGATTGGTAAATATTTGTTTTGTTAAATGTATAGTTTTAATTAAGTAGGTGTATGCAAACTAAATAAAAACAAAATATATTAGATCATATGCATGTAATAATAATGTCACGCCTTTATATTTTGAGCAAATGAAATACAAAGTCCTGAAACATAAGTAAAAAGAGGATACGATTTTATGATCATGGGTAGAGTAAAATGATTACGGAATTGAATAATTAGGCACTAATTAGGCCATAATACAGATGGCAGAAAATGAGCCTTCTGAAGTGGTTGAAGTCTCACTCAGCCCACAAATCTTATAGGTTAGTGGAGGACCTGGACTTGGAGGAGGAAGAAGAAGAAGAAGATGAAGAAGACTGTACAAATTGATAAGGAGAAAGTTGGTTTCTGACAAAAGAATAGATTAAATGTGAGCAAAGGCTGATGCTGATGCCTCCTTAACTTTGTGTGCTCGCAGAACCATTTCAGCCCTTCTCTTGTCGTCACGTCAAGAATTACAAAAAGGCTTCATCAATGAGTAACCGCTTTTTCCCACCCGAGGTTTTCCTTAATGACATTTTCCACCAAAAAAAGTTTCAAAATGCCACTTTCTCACCCAAAGTTTATCTTCTGTTAATATCTAAAATATACTTTATTTTCTCAGTCAGTGTTGGACAAGTTACCAAGAGTCAGGGTAAGAGAGGTTTTGTAGATTAGAGGCCAGTGGATGGAATAGTGGTGACCGATTATATATTCGTCGTCGAAATCAACTGTAAATCAATTAAGAATAAGAAACTCTAGATTTGTGGTGGTTGACAATCAGCGAGAAATCAGATGTCAGAGTGAGAGAGGTTTTGTATAGAGGAGACCGGATGTTCAAATGGTGGTGACAGATAGAATTTTTGCCATCGAAATCGGCATTGAGTAGTAGCGGAATATTAACTTTGGGTGAGAAAGGTCATTAAGGCAAACCTTGAGTGGGAAAAAGTCATTGCAATTAATTAAAAGAGTATATAACTTTGAAACTTTGGGTGGGAAAGGGTCGTTAAGGCAAACTTCGGTGAAAAAAAATCGTTTACTCCTTCATGAATTTATAAAGACATTGTCAAGGATCCAATTAATTAAAAAAGTATATAACTTTGAAACTTTATATTAAAATTCAGTCCTTATATTTTAAGAATATAGATGACAACATTATCCTGAAGACTGAGGACGAACCATCAGGCCCTGTTCTATTCAGTTCAAGGAGAGATCAAATCTCAATCCTTAAAAGATTAATAGAACCTTATGATATATATTCTTTAATAATATAATACCTTCAACCAAGTTACCGGCGCTAGATAAATATGGTGTTTTGATGTCATTATCCAATTTTAATACAGTTTTGAAAAGTTTATCTTAATAGATTAGAATCAAATATAGAAGAAATGATGGAAAAATATTTAAAACATGTTCAAAGAAAATAAATATATGAAAGCTTAGAAAAGTAAACAGAAAAAGTTTGGTTAGAAAAAATATGAATAAACGACTTTTTCCCACCCAAGGTTTGCTTTAACGACATCTCCTCTCTCAAAACGTTTAAAAATACTACTTTCCCACTCAAATATATATATATGTTTTTTTTTTTTATAACCGGGGTGTCCAGGCTTGCTTATGCATACCTCAACTAATCTTCGGAGTTTATTGAATATCCTACACACCCAATGAACCATGTAAGTCACAAATTACAATTATGCATTGTGGTAGATGACCCCAATGTTTGAACCTACGAAGTCAAGGAAGAGAGAATACCTTCTTGACCACCAGAAAGTTAAGGAAGAGAGCACACCTCCTTCATTATGATCAATCGTCGGTTGATTTCGGCATCTTTGAGATCTCAAACTAGCACCATTTTATTCTTCGATCATTACTCATAAAAACCTCTCAAACCTTGCTCCTGCTGACCCCATCGATTGCTTGCATTCGAGCGGTTTGTGGAATGCACCAGCCACCCCTCCCAATAGGGATGGGCACGGGCCGGGGAGAGGTCATGAACCCCTTTCCCGAGGCCTGCCTTGAAGGCCTATGGGGATTCCTCGAGCCCGACCTATCCTCAGGACAGGGATTTAGGGAATCCCCAAGCCCAACCCACGGGGAATTTCCTAATTCCATCCCCATTCCGCCCCCGCCCAGAATTCGGGGATTTTCCCCACCTCAAATATGGGGATTTTCTCAAACCCAAAATTTATAATTTGAATAAAAATTATGTAATTATCTATTAGTAATATAACATATATAATTATATATTAACATTTACATATATATATCAAATAATTCAATAATATAACATATATTTAGCCTTTTACATTTAATTTATAAAATTTATGTATTATTACTCATTTGTATAATCATCTATATCAAAAAATATAATTTCACTCAATGTTCCTCTATAATTATAATCACATTTGATCAATTAATTGACAAATGAGGTTTTTTATTTTATTTTTTTTTTACAATAAACATTAATAAATTACTAATTGTGTCTTATTATATGATATAACTTATTGTGTCTCTCCATCTTTATAATACAATATATGAATTATTTAAATATCACATAAAATTGTTCTTCCTTCTTATAATTAATTGGTAAATTTAATTTACAACGATTTTAAATATCTATTTAAGTAATTAATTTGTTATTGTCTAATTTATAAAATTCTTCTTTATTCTTCTAATTAATTTGTTTTGTTTGTTTCATTGATTGATTTTCAACTATTCAAATTAATATAAGGTTAACAAGATTTAAATTTTAAATGGTTAAACTTGACTAATATTTTTAAGTAGGGCTATTATATTAACTATTGAGCTTATTATAATTTATAAACTATAATGACAATTATAATTAATTCATTCTCATGTCATAATTAGATTGCATTAAAATAACATAATATATATATGGGTCGGGGGTCGGGGGCCGGGGACATGACCATGTTTGTCCTCGAGGTCGGGGGAATGTCATTGGGCCCAAGCCCACCCCGTCCCCGAATGTTTTAGGCAATCTCTGTCCCATTCGGGGTGGGCCGAGTCAGGGACCCGACGAGGCGGGGATTATGCCCATCCCTATCTCCCAAGTCAGATTCTGAAAAATCTCGACCACCAAAATTCAATCTATCACCACCAAAAGACTCACTGGTATTCCCTTTTCAAAAGTCTCAACAGTGTAGATTAAGTTTGTTCTCCGTTAACCACCGAATCAAAAAGTGTATTCTTGATAGTAAATATAACATAAATTTTGGGTGGGAAAGGTGTTTTGAAACTTTTTGGGTGGGAAAAAGTCGTTTACTCAATTGATTAGGATCAAACATAGAAGAAATGACAATATAAAAGACAATGGAAAAATATTTAAAATATGTTTAAAGTAAAGAAATATATGAAAGCTTAGAAAAGTAAACAGACAAAGTTTGGCTAGAAAAAATACAGAATGCTTGACCCGGTAAGAGACCACAAAACCATTAGCCAGGTCCACACGTTTTTGATTTATATGAAGGAGACTTAACTTGAACTAAGATACGTGTGTAGAAAATAAAATTGAAACACAAATGGGTCTCCACTCATATGTCAACGCCATCAAGAGGTAGGTGGGCTGGAATTTAGTTTGAAAAGTGCCTACACAACAAGCTACCTGTGAATGGTGGAAACATTTTCTTTCGAGTTCGAGTTCTGATAGGTGCTAATATGGGTGGCCATTAGAGGCTTATCCAGCTGTTAACTTCAGGGTATCGAAACATTAGTTGAAATATGCGTAAGTTAAGGCGGACATCTCTGTTCGTCAAAAAAAGAAAAAAAAAAATTTTTCCTGCACACAATCTGAAATCATGAATTCTACAGATTAAAGTTCAGAGGGCGGATCGGATTTCATTGCAACCTCATTCGGGATTTTGATGACTCATATTAAAGATTGAGAAGGAGAATAAAGTGGGCTGATCGAGCTGGATAAATTACTGAATAATTGCACAGGGGAATAGAAGGTTGGGTCATTAGGTGGAGTGTGTACTAATTTAGATTTTATTATGATTTATGAAATTATGAATGACTCAGTGAGAGTGATAAGAGGAGTTGTTTAAGTAAAATATGTCATCAGGATTAAGGAGATACTCAGGGGATTCAAGACGCTATAATAGTAAGGATAATATTAGACCCATATCACAGATTCACAAATTTTATTTCACAATCATGATTTTACAACTCGTAATTGATCAAACGGAAAACTTTATCAAAAACCAATTACGAGTTATGATATCGCGATTGTGAGTAAAAATTTGTTAAAATAGAATGTGAATTTATCTTTTCCCTAGTAATAATAATGGGTTTTGTTATGATTGATATTGTCACTACTTGCCCAAGTTTGCTTGCACACAACCAATTCCATAAATTACTCATCACTTATTCGCAATTTATGTGATTGCTAGTGTTAATAATAGAGAAATAGAGTTTTGATCTCAAGGAAATTGCAAATAATGCAGAATCAACTCATTCTGCCATTTGACTTTAGATGAAGGATCTGCAAAAGGCAACCCATTCATTTGATGCCACAAAGGGAGAGTAGTGAAATTCAACAAGTCAGCAAACAGTTTATTAGATGATTATGTATCCCGTGACTATGAAAAAAACCAATCATAATAAATTACAGCCTGCAAAAGAGACAAACTTCTTATTCTTATAAGCAAGCCAAATACTGAAAAATAAAAAAATATACAATCCTCAATCTGTCAAAAGAGAAAAATAGGCCAACTTATTGCCACTCGTGAAAAAAAGTAACTCACACAACATCAATTGGCATAAACGACTCTGGATTTCACACTTGGGAATCTGCCTTTTTCACAACTTTAACCACTCTAAGCAAGGACAAAGACCCCAGCAAAACCTAGCGGGATAGTAGTCCTTCAAGTACACCTCCCTGCTACAACCAATGATATAGAAACTGAAGGATCGACCTCGATTAGACATGGTGACACGTGTCACCGGAACAACAGAGATGGTATGCCTTTCACATATAACCCTTGCGGTTGAAGGTATAGGAACCCTTTCTGCAATGACTTCAGAAGAAAACTTGTTCAGAAAGAAAGAGTCTGCAAAAAAGGCAGGAGAACACTGGTATGCCTGAGTATTGCACAACTGCACCCCTTTTGCTCTGTGGAAAACCTCATCTGGGACAGACGCTGCTCCGCTTGTTGCACCTACTTTTCTAGTGGAAAGAGTCTTCCTGTTAAGAAATATATATTTTTCTCCCTCAGTATGCAGTTTAGTAGTTTAGGGCATGTATAAGCTTACAATTGTTTTATTTTATTTTATTTTTTAATATTTTTCAAGAAAACTTGCAATATTCTGGAAAGAGTTGATATTTGTCAGAAAGCAGCAAATTTAATAACTAGGGTATTATCATAAATGTTATCTTCACAATATTGCCCAATACCATCACAAAGCCATGTCTAACAATGTGACGAGAGCACCCATGAGATTATATGAGACAGTAAGCTAAGACATAACCATGATACGGCATTTATGAAAGTGCAGTATTGTGTTAAAACTAAAAGAAGGGCTCAATGGAGAAGTTCAGCTAGGGTAGCTTCCAATCCATGTGGCAGATATGATTTATTAGAATAATCAACTGTATACTCACCATCTAACAATGGCAACACTGCGTGTCAAGAGAGAACCACTTCCACGACATGTCTTGCATTTTATAAGCCCACGAGATCCACAAGTTGCACAAGGAATTTTTCCATTTCCATTGCATTTTGTACATCTGCAGAGAAAAAAGTTATTACATAAACATAATTGCAGAAGAGAAGAATTAGGAGCACTGACTAAAAGCATATTAGTGAAACTATACGAACTGTGAAGTAACCTTCTAAAAACAATGGGGCTTGTCAGCTGGAAAATGTAAAATCTACTTCCAAATTGTGTTAGGCACTAGTTATGTGCACTATAAAAATGGTTAACAGGTCAATAAACCATGCTTAAATTTATAAGAATATCTATATGTTAGATTTTGAAATCAGCTAAGCAAACAAGATAATATATATTGTATAACGTTGTTATAAAACAGATCATAGCTCACATTGTGTCAGATCCATCTTTACGAGCAATTAAACCCCTCCCATAACAATTAGGGCACTGAGTCATCTGGTTTTCCTTATAAAATCCAGGCTCTTGATCTGCATTGCAAGTGCGACATATGATATCCCCTCGTCCTGCACAGCCTGCACATCCATTTAACTTCAACATTATATAAACATGGAAACTGTGTAGTACTTGCATGCATCTAATTGAAAATTTACAAAATGAAAGAGAAAGGAACTAATGCAAAAGGGGGACTGCAATTAACAGTAGTAAACAAATAGAACTTAAAAACTTCTACTTCTGAAAATTCTGTTGTATCACCCTAGAGCGTTTAAGGATCATTACCAGGGCATTTCTCGATGGTTTCAGAGTGAGGAATTTTCATCCGTGTTTCTTCATGAGGTACAAATAGAACAGGAAATTGTGACCTTAGATCCAATTCCCAGATGCCTAGTTTGGGCTCACTATCTTTTCCATCAACATTGCCACCAAGGTAAGGCTCTGTTTCCGTTATAATTTCCCTCTCCTCTGTGAATGTTTCAAGGGTTCCCACATAGACATTACAGTCTTCTACTGCATGAATCTTCCATGTCCGAGCAGGACGACTTCCCCAACAGCAACGATGACCAACATGATCCATGAGCAACTCCCTTATCTCAACCTCATCCAATATTTGCCTACATGTACACCATTCAATTAATAAGAATCTCACTAGTATGACCAACTAATAAAAAAATATAAAATGAATCTCTATCTATTACAAAGAGACATACAAGAGACCTGATGTATGGTTAGAGATCTTGACTAAACGTGAACTTTACACTACAAGTGTAATACGACTCATTTCCACCAGACAGAAATGAAAATTCACCCATGACTAAAACCAAACTCCCCATATCTTTTCAATAATAACTACTGGATTTTTTTTCCTATGATATGTAAAAAAGTTTATATAAATGACAACACATGGAAAACCATAACCAGGTAAGAGAAAAGGCTCATTAAAACTCTTGACAATGCTGTCTTTGCAGGATAAGAAGACCAATACATCTTTTAAACCAAATCCTACTATTGTCCAACATTATTATAGTAACCTTTTCTTTTTTGTGCATAACATAAAAATTTTAACTGCTTTTAGATATGAAGATCATACTCCAGGGCCGAAATATCAAACAAATCACCAGATCACCACCCAGTAATATAAACAGATTTATACGATCATCAAAATGCATTAAAATCCTCTACAAAGAAAGATATTTGGCCCTATAATACAAAAAATACAAAATCCAGCCTTACCGCCGAAATTCATTCACATTTCTACCATAATCTCCTCCGTAGTACCCGCCTTGATATACAATAACTTGCTCTGCAAAATGCACAAGTAAACGAAACGAATCCAAACAAACAATTAAACAATACAATGACGAAACCAAACATTAATATTAAGTTTCTAATTTGAATACATAGAATAAACGTACGTTGAGGATCGGGTTCTGGTGAACTAATCAAAGGAGCGTGAATCGACGGGGGGTAGTGATCGGAAAAAGAGGCAGCTGATCGAATTTCTTCAACGCTGACTTCGGTTCCCGCCAACGAAGCAGTTGGAATAACCGAGTTTGTTCTTCCCACGTGCTGATACGACCTCCATTTCTCGCCCTCCTTCTCTCCCGACTCACTCCTTTTCTCTTCATTAAAATAAGTCATCGAAATTTAGTAAATTTAAATTACCCAATTACAAAAATTAGAAATGAAAATGGAAGAGCAGTGTACCTGAGACTGAGAGTAGAGGCTCCTCCATGTGTGTAGTCTGTGAGTTCTGACTAGAAATGAACTGAAAGTTTTATATTTATTTCGAGAAATTTGCTTAGGGAGTAAGGAAATAATGGAGACACAATTTGAAAGAAAATAATAGGGTGCGTTTGTTTTATTCACCGGACCCAACTCAATCTATCCAATCCAATAAAAAATGTATTTATTTTATTATTTTACAAAACATTACTATTCTATTATATTCTAACTATTTTTTTAAATTAAATATATTTTTTTCTTCAGTCTTTTGGTTAAATTTTTAACTTATAAAATAAAAATTTTAAATTTTAACAAATACACCTCTAACTACAAACAAATATTGTTGATTACCGGCGACCATCGTCGGTTGCCGGCTATAGAATTGCGCATGGCCAACCAGTCATACGTTGTTTCACCGTCGGCCTCTGGTGGCCGACAGTAATTGGATACCTAAAAGTTATTTTAAAGTTTTCAAAGTTTTATTGTAGGTATTAGGTAATTTAAAAAATATAGGAGTTTAAAATTTAGTTTAAATATTTTCAAAAAAAATACTAAAAACCTATTTTTAAAAAATGTACTAAACACATTTTTAAAATCTTATTATATTCAACTTAACTGTATCCCAATTAACTTTTCAAAAAATTACTCAAAATAATAAAACAAACAGACCAATTAATGTTTCTCAAATTTTTCTAAGCAGAGTTGGCTCCACACGATATTTCTTCGTACGATAACGGCGGTTATATTGTAAAATCTGAGATGGCGATACGCATGAGTGAGTTCAATCGCGGCGGAGCTGATCTGGCAGTCTTGTCTATCCACTTCATATGGGCCTTTCTTCTGTGGCACTGTGGACTAATCTGGTCCACGAATCTTGTTCATTGGCCCATGGGCTGTGATGGTTATGGATTGGGTCCAATTATTAAAGGTAATTACTACACTTACATAATTTTCATACATCAGGATAAAAATGATTAAACAGAAAATTATTTTTTAATTTAAAATTAATTAATCAATCAATTACCTTTTATCATATAAAAATGTATAAAAAAATGATATATAAAAAATGATGTATGTGTAATACTATTGATTATTAAAACTGAAATTTAATTTTTAAAATTTAGATGAGTTTATAAATTAATTAAATAAACATAAAAGAAAACTTGGGCGCATATGATATAACATAGTATTACCCACACCGGATCTCTGCCTTTGCAATATATAGACCTCTCTTTCCGATTGGTTCGAGTCTTTTCCTAGGGTTTTCATCTTTCGCAGTCTCGGGCGGCAGAGCTTTAACCAGAAAAAATGGTCAAGGGCAGGCAAGGCGAGCGCGTCAGGTCGAACTCAATCTCTCTCACTCTCTTTACGTTTCTCAAATCCGTAATGATTTCGACGAAGTCACTTAATCTTACTCTTGTTTTGTTGACAGACTCTATGTTCGAGGAACAGTTCTTGGTTACAAAAGGTAAGGAAAGCTAAACCACTTGTTTGTACTCGAAGTTAGCCAAGTGTTTGATTGGTTTGTAATTTATTTGGACGTTAGGTCGAAGTCGAACCAGTACCCAAACACCTCGCTGATTCAGATCGAGGGAGTGAACACAAAGGAAGAGGTGGCATGGTACTGCGGCAAACGGATGGCTTATATTTACAAGGCAAAGACTAAGCAGAATGGTTCCCATTATCGCTGCATTTGGGGAAAAGTCGCTAGACCTCACGGTAATAGCGGCGTGGTTCGTGCTAAGTTCAAATCCAATCTCCCTCCCAAATCCATGGTAACCTATAATCAATTAATTTTTGTTTTTCTGTTTGTTGGCATTGATTTGAATATTGAGTTCTGATTATGGATGTGGTTTTAATTGTTAAACAGGGTGACAAAGTAAGGGTGTTCATGTACCCTAGCAACGTATGAGGTATGTTATCGATTATTTTCTATTTGCTATGGTTTTGACTCAATAAAGTGTGGTTTGTATTTGCTAAAATTGTGTCAAATGGTTGTTGAGTAATATCTTCAATGTGCTTAGTGGTTAATTCCATTTCTAGATTCTGTTAGGTTAGGGTTGTGGTTAGCATTCTGTTTTTTTTTTTGTTGTCTAGGAATATTTGCTCCTGTGCATTCTAGCTGAAGTGAACTTAACTTCCTGATCTGCAAATGGCTCTGTGCTGAAACATTTAAAGTCATGTTCAGGATTCCACTATAGTTATATACGTAGAAAATCATTGGAAACACCCTAGCAGGAAAGTTTTAAGAATCTTTACCTCTTCTCATTCTGCATTCTTTGAGTAATTATGTATGAGAAAATGGTGATCCTGGTACTCTTGTTTAGTTTGTAAGAAAATTATCAGGAATTGAATAGATTTTTTCCTTTTCCAAATTCAAGTATACAAGTTAGTAGTTTTTATTAGTTAGAAAAAACATGGTTGGGTTTTGAAACCATGTAATACATGTTGAAAGTTGTGACATAGTTATTTAATTTTACATTCGTTATTGTTTTTTGTTGTACAGCGACGGGTCCAGGTAGATTCTAGAATGGCAGTGTAAGGTGTTTCTTTTGAATTTGGCATTTATTCTCTTAAGAGCTAAGTTTCAAGGTTTTGAATGCGGGAGTTATACTAGCTAGCTGTTTTGGCTTCGCATCTGTTCAGTTAGTGTGGATTTGGAACAAGGATAACTCTTATTCTTAGTTTTTTTATTTGAAATTTTTGCTTTTTAGCTTTTAAGTTACTTTATCTCTTAATATGCCTCAATTTTGTTATAAGTTAATTTCTAATGACAGTAAAGCTTTACTTATTTCATATATTGGTTTCAATCTTCCATTTTGAATACTGTCTTGAATGTCATTTAGCTACTGAGAAGCGTTGTTTACCTTTTAATTAGGTTTCTTGACTGTTGTATTCTTCCATTGTGACATAACATTGAGGAAATATGTTAAGCAAAATACTACACATACAATATTTTCATACAACATGACGTGACAAAATATGATTGATTGATTTTAAATTAAAAATAAACTTTCATCCAATCATTTTTTGTCATATCATGTTGTATGGGAATTGTTGTTTTTGTAGTATTACTCGTATGTTAAACATGGATAAACAGGATTATGACACTTTGCAAAGAGATGTCTCTCAGCCAACCTAAGGCTACCAGTTAAACAGAAATTGCTCATTATCTGGTGGTACTCAATCCTTTTCTGGAATAAACATGGATTATGCAGTAGAGATTGTAAATGAGATTGCATATATGGTTGCTACTTTGTTATGCAAAATGCGATTGTTTAAAAACAGAAATTGCTCCTTATTCGGAAAGTTGTACCCCGTGAATTGGAGCTTCCCTAGTGATTCTGTTATTGGGGATGACAAATCGACCCAAGTATACAATCTAAATGAGAAGGTTTTGAATGGATCAGTTTCAGATAGTTTTGTTATAGACTTAACCAATAGAAGAGTATTTTTGTTGGTAAAATTATGTATCATAATTTGAACATTTGCCAACAAATACTGGTTTTTCTTAATATTTAAGGGGATATATTTTAATATTTTAAATCACGACACAGAATCTAGTAAACCTAAAACCCTAGGGGACGTTTGGGTCATATAATATATTTTTACCTTGATAATAAGATTATTAGAAATATATATTATTTTGGTATAAGAATATTATATTACTTGAAATGTGTTTGGTTGGGAGTAGATATGTTATATTTATATGTTTAGTTTGAAAGATAAATTGGTGGTTAAGTTTAATTATTAATAATATTATATTAGTAATTTCTCTTTAAATATTAATATAATATTATTTTTATTATCATTTAATTATTAATATAATATTATTTTTATTAATATTATATTAGTATTTAAAAATAATATTTTTTTTAAAATATTAATATAAT